>JAOUZG010012691.1:3164933-3184550 GCA_026289955.1 Argiope argentata | reverse complement strand
TTTGGTATGCAGTCAAGGCGAGTGTTGCCTTGAAGTTTTGATCCTCCTACAGTTTTTGTGTGAGTGTGTGTGCTATTGTTCATTTGCATAGTTTTTATTCTATCTTCCCCTGTGAAAATTTTTTGTAGAGTTTGAAAAGTTTTGACCTTTCCAGTTAATATTTATCACCAAAAATCCCATTATTTATACAAGGAACTTGATCGCTTGTTTATTCTTTGCTAAGTTGGCATATTATCAGAAAAAAATTTCCTTGTAAAGTACCGCATTCAGCTAATTTAATGAATGAATCATTCGATTTATGTACCTATATAGCTCTTCATTTTCAAGTGCATTTTAACATTATATTAACTCAAACTTTTTGTATATTAACTCAAAATTATCTTTTATCTAATGCAGCCTAACTTTCAAAATCTCTAAAAGGAACAAAATGCAGTTTTTTTGTGATAACGCCCTTGTTTAATAGGGCAATAATTAGTAAATCTGAATTTTTACATACTTGCGTTTTAAATTTTATTGTTGCTTTTTACTTCGTAGCTGGATACTTCCATTCTCTATAGTTTCTACGGTGCATATTGGGTTTGGTATGGACATAGATTTACCTCATGAAAAAATTGTTAAGTTTTGGCATTTCAGGGCAAATGATTGAATTGATATTTGATTGGTTGATTTGGGGTTTTCGGCTCAAGGACCAATCTTTGTAATTCCATCCATTTGGTAAAATTTCGAGATATTTTGGTATTTGAAATTTCGTATAAAATCAAGTATGTTTATGCAGAAAATAATATAAAATAGGTAAAATACAGATGAAAACGGAATATGACATCTTTGTTTTAGAATAAAAATTAAAAAATGGAAATTGTTTCTTAAATATATGGTAAATGTAAATGTAAAAATTTAAAAATGTTTGGATGTTAATTTTTTTCATCATAATGGATTTTGCCCATCATATATTTTTTGGATGAAAAGAATGGTGTCGATGGGAGTCAAAAGCTGTACATTTAATAAAGAACAATTCATAGAATGCAAATATCGAGACACTGAACTATAAGGTTACATTAAAAAAATATACAATGTTTAGAGTACGAAAATGCAATAAAAATTAAGCTCCATTCTCACATTTTTTTAAAATTTGTCCTTTTCATTCTCGTGGCACATTTTTGTTTTCATTATATTTTTACAAGCTTATTGTTACACTGTAAAGTCCGGCTTGAACCATTCGAATTTACAACTTATATGTAACTATATGGATGGCACAGAAAGGCCATTTATGATTTTTGTGAAAATTAAATATTCCTAAAATTACCAACAAGTTAGGGCCTAAATTCAATTAGAAATTTGGTTTGTACTTTCCAGGAACTTACTGACCTATACATGTCTCTTAAAATGTGGGTGAAATTGAAACTAGAGTTTGTGAGCCTTTTGAAATTGGGCGTCAATAAGTTTCGTTGTTCGTAGTGGCCATGGAGCAGGACCCCGACTCCCAATCCAGAGGCCGAATAAAGATTATTTTTCTTAAACCTAATATGAATTTATACATTTTCTCTTGCATTTTTCCTAAAAACTATAGGTCGTAGCGGTACAGTTCTGTGAATGTTTTTTTATGTCTTCCAAACAAGGAATCTGGCTGTACAGAGTTTATCCTGTCTTGCTGGATACCCTACATATGAATTGCAAATGAACTGAAAATTCTACTAGATTTTAATATCTTTTTACTATAAAAAACTGTAAATCGTGCTGAAAATATTTACATTACCTGTTCTAGAATTATATTTGATTGTTATCCTGAATGTGTAATCATTATTTGTATTCAGAAGCTAAGTATAATTTAAAAATTAAAGGAATCAATTTACGTTACTTCACTGTAAGACAGCAAACTTTACTGCTCTTGTCTTCTAATACATAACGCACATTGTCTCATAATGCATTTTTTCGTCGTCTCTGTTTTGTTCCAAAATCCACAATGAATTTCCAAAATTAAATTTGCTGTAGTGAGTTTTGCTTTTACTCATAAACATGAACCACCTCCACTTTCTTGTTTTTTATATTTTACTTTTATATCAGTTTACCTTTCTTTCTGTGTTACTAATTAGTGTTTATTTATTAGGTAAACCTAAAGAAGATGGTCATTATGGCTTATGGACATTATGTAACACAAAGGGCCCCCATTGGACTGAAGACTGTGATCCCTTGGACACTTTCTTTCAACTTCCTTCTTTTCTTCAAGTCGCTGGAATTATTGGGATTATTCATCTTCTGATGTTACTATCTCTTGTGCCTTTGGAGTCTCTTTGGGCCATACAAAGGATAAAAAATGCACCAGGTTTATGCCTTAAGCCAAAGACATTGTGCATTGCCAAAATATCAGTAGCTTTCATCTCGGGTAAGTTTGGTCAATCGTTAAAATATTTTATTCTGCAATGAATGCTTGACTCAAAATTACTATTTATTTAACACTAGAACTAATAAATGAGTCAAAATGATTGGTCGATCTCTGGTAGAATCTATGACTATGTTTATCTCTTGCAGAATCTATGACTATGTTTATGTCTAGTAGATTCTATGCCTGTATCGATCTCTGGTATATCTAGTTTTAATAAGTTTTGTATAGTTGCACGAATTTCTTTAAAAAAATTTTGAAATTTGACCATCTAAATGTAGAGAATTTCAGTGATCTGGGATTTGGGGGGGGGGGGAGATTAAAGCTTCAAATTAATTTCTTCAAAGAAAAAAATGCAATAAAAAATTTATTTTTAAGGTTTTAAAAGTTAAACGGAAACAATTTATTGAACCAAAAACAATTTGTGTAAGTGTATTTAAAAAAATAAAGTGCACCAGTCAGCTAAATTTAGCTGTTTTCTTAATTTGCCAAATTTCTTGCTACTATTTTAATTGCTACAAACTATTTACTTCTATTTTGCTACTCTTTGCAACTATTTAATTAATAAAACATTGCTGTCATTTTAATTGCTACAAATATGTCTTTGCTTCAGCCTTAATTCAGTCTTTGATGGCAGTTGATTTTTTTATTCCATTAGTTATTGATATATTCTCGTTCCTGACGTCTATAAAAGCTTTTTATCCTGGGTGGCTTCATACAGGTTTAATCTCGGAATGAATTTTCACTTCAATTAACTTGTAGATTCTTCTGTGTATGAAACCTCTAAAGGGAAAATCTTTCGATTATCCGTTTGCTAAAATGTACTTTGTCTGTTATGATGACGCGTATTCTGGTCAGAGAATACATCTAATTATGAATAAGGCTATATTTATAGACTAAGAGTGGACATATATTAGATGGACTAAACTAGTGGTTTATTGTGCTCGATTCCCGAGTGTACAGGTATGAGATGATGAAATACACAACGTTTACCTTCTTGACAAACTTCCAATGTAGCTGTCCATTGCTACTCAGAAACTGTCTGAAAGTTGAATTAATTCTTGCCATAAGTGTAGCAAACCTATTTTTGAGCATACATCTTCTAGAACATTTGAACTTTTCCTGGATCATATCTGTAAATTTCGTTATACCTGTACGGCGATATGAATTTCATGAAATGGTAGACAGCATTCTTCTTCTCTTGTACTGTCATACTTTCGATGTGGGTGTCCATCATTTCAATCTGAAAATGATACATTGGCAAATTAGTTTTTGCCATATATGTTATTTGCATGCTTATGAACATAAAACGTGCCATAGAACTTTTCTATTATCCTCTCTGGAAATTTCATTATACTTGTATCGCGATAAGAGTTGTGAGTTTCATGAAACCTTAGCCAGCATTCTTCTTCAGCGCTGTCACACATTTCCATCAATACGAGAATATAGAAAGAATGATGGACATTTGCAAATTGCCTTTTGCTCATGTCAAGACACGAAATACTTAGAACCATCTATCCATCAACATAATATAAAGTACTCCTAATATACAATTGAACTGGTGTCTTGCAATTATTTTTTCACGAATTATATTCTGAAACTGTCCAACTAATTAACGTCTACCATTTATTTATTAACTGTTATTTTTTAAGTGTTTGGCTTAAATGAGACTCATGTAAGAACAGTTAACTAGGCCTTAGAACCATATGAATTCATAATTAAGAGGCTTGCAATAGCAGAAGCTTCTTTTGTTTCTTAAATATTTCATGAACTTAAATAATAATCTAACGAAAGGAATATGTGTGTGTTTTTCAGTGATATTTGCCATTTTAGTTGCCATATTTGCCAGTGTGGGTGAGAATCGCCAGGCAGAATACACCGTTCGGAAAGAATGGTCATTTTGGATACAGGTATAGTAATTCTTTTTTTTTCTTTTATAGAGTTTGAGCGAAATTATTCATGAGCGATCATGGAATTGTTTACGAGTAGAAAATTCTATTGCAATAAGATAAGTATCTATAATAATAAAAACAATTAATTTATTGAAACTTTGAATGGAGAAAGTATTGTTGAAAGCACATTAGGACTTATGTCCAAATTTATGAAGATTAAGAGTTCTTGGCAACGCAAGTATAGCATGCTCATGTTAAAGTAAATATGACATATTCATGGCAACGTTATGACATATCAATTTCAACTTCGTGCCATATCCATTTCAACTTCGTGCCATATCCATTTCAACTTCGTGCCATATCCGTTTCAACGTCTTGCCATATCCATTTCAACGTTGTGGCATTTTCATATCCACGTAAGTATGGCAAGTTCATGGCAACAAAGTCCTTGTTTCTTCAGGAAACCATAAAACAAATAAAATAGTTAAATTGGTATCCTTCAAGAAACACAAAAAATTAATATTAAAAAAAAGAAATATTTTTAAAAGAAGTGGCCATTTGTGTTATATGAATCGGGAAAAAAATTAAGGATTTTGTGTTAGAAAAGAATCAAAAAAGACTTTATAGCGCGCATTTAAAAAAGTGTTAAGCATTTTCCATACTAAAAATTTCCTGGGAAAATTTTCTTTTCCATTAAAGAGCTTTTAAAGGACAGAATTTGCCTTTACAGTGAAATTTTGGGTCTGAAGTTCTGCCAAAAGATCCCACCTTTAGGCTGAAAGATTTTTTTATTTTTTATTTTTAGTATTGCATTTTTTTCAAAAACCTTCCGTACAACCAGATTATGAACGATATCATTAATGGCTGAAAATGATAAAGCCGTTTTTCATATCTCAAAAGGAAAATACTAATTGTTAATTTGTTAAGTGCAGAATTAATCACACACTAATATGACTCGTTGAAATCTGCCCAAAGACTAATTATTTATTTTCATAATAGAATCCCAGGCTGAATAAACTAATTTTAAACAAATATATAACTCTACACAAATTTCAAATTATATCAATAAGATTTTGGATACTTTGTTTTATTTAATATGCATCTATAAAAGATTAGAAGAAGAATTTGATATACGTAGTGTATCTCAACTTTGATTCACATTCAGTATGTTATGTTTCAAATACCTTTCCTTTGTCTTGATGTAAAAATTTGAATTTGAACGGTCAAGTAGCAATTTGGCTATCATTTTTTTCAATTTTTGTACAAGATTTTGATAGCATATATCTTCAATTTTGGACCTTAATGCTGTAAGTTAAGCCTTTTCCATTGTATAATCTAAATAGCTGAATGTTTCTGTTTGTATTTGTGTATATTTCTGCATTTTTTCCATTCATTTTTCTTATTATTTCTTACGTATAAATTCTTGTTTTTCCTCTCATTGTTCCTATATTTTTTCCGTTTAGAACTTCTTTTCATTATCGATTTATGTTTGTAAGCTTTGTGTTATACTAGCTGGAAGATAAAAATGTTATACCCTAGAGCCTAGATTTTTTTTTAATGTAGTTTTGAGAATTGCTTTTCAGATGTGACAGTAAATTTTACTCATTAAAAGCGAAACACTTCGTTTATATTCATAACGCGAATTGCTTAGATAAACTATTACATTTACTAGTATAAAAGACGTGTTTAAACATTCAGTCTATTATTGAGAATTATCATTTCCATTCTATTTCAAGTATGCGAAGATCTTATTCTGATTGGATTTTTTTCCTTCAATTTCAGCTCTCCGTGATTGCTGTCGACATCATTATAACTCTGGTATGTGTAGTCGAAAACCTGAGATTCTGGCAACAGCACATCCGTCAGAATGTAGACCCTGAAGGAACGTGGGCGGAAACTTATGCTAATCCAACATTCGATTCCGATCCTGTTGAATTTTCCCATCAGCGGCAGAGGCATTCAAGCAATGGGGCTGTGGCCTACACAGAGTCCAGTGGCCATCCTTACGGCTTCAGTTCAGCCCCCAGAAGCAATTCCGATGCAAAGAAAAGCGGCAAGAAGGGTAAATCCAGTCGTGAAGAGATGGCCTCGTCAACACTTGTATATGAAAACGAATGTTACCAAGAACATTCTCCAAGCGCGAGAAGAATGCGTAGAAGTAATCATTAGTCATAATCGTTTAATGGGTACATCATTAGTAGATTAGTGTTTTAACAAGCAAAACCACTTATCTCAAAATGACCTCGATAACCCTTGTGTATGAAAACGAATAGTACCAAAAACATTCTTCTAGCGCGAGAAGAATGCGTAGAAGTAATCATTAGTCATAATCGTTTAATGGATACATCATTAGATTAGTGTTTTGACAAAAGTTTGATACATCGTCGTTTAATAAGCACCCCAAAATGGCCTCGACAGCCCTTGTGTGTGAAAACGAATGTTACCAAGAACATTCTCCTATCGCTAGAAGAATGCGTAGAAATAATCATTAGTCATGATCGTTTAATGGGTACATCATTAGATTAGTGTTTTGGCAAAAGTTTGTTATATATCATCGTTTAACAAAAGAACCACCTATCTCCTATTACATGAAAAAGAAAAAAACTTATTATTTCACAATCAACCAAAAACATTTCTGGTTTATTTCAGATCTAGTATGATCATCCATATAATGCCCTTCCATATTTTCTTACCGGATGTGAAATAAACCTGAAATGTTACGGTTATATGTTTTTTAAAAAAAATTCAGTGCCCCGCCTCTTCTTTCCTTCTAGCTTTTATACCATTTCGAAAATTAAGATAAGTCGTTTTGCTTGTTAAGCGATGTTTCACAGTGATACAAATGACCACAAATCGACCATATGTGTTTCAAATCAATATGAGATTTCCTGCTTTCAGGCATTGGCATTTAAGTGCCTACCTTCTGACATATTAATTGTAATGTTCCAGTATCTATTGTGAATTTCATATTCTTATTCGCTATTATGCTAGCATTTTATATATCCCACTGGAGGCATTTCCGATATTTGGAGGAAAACATCTCTTATGGTAAGTGGTTCTCGCTTCCCTAATGTGTGGTCGAGTTACCACCATTCCGATGAATTGTCGTAACTTTGTGTGAGAAGACGCATAAGATGCGTGTTAATGTAGGTCCTGCCGACAATGCCAAATTCAATTTTCTTAGCAATTCGGTCAGAAAGTTGACTTTGGATCTCGAGCCGGACTGGGATAGCTTCTTTGTGTAATGGCGTATTTCATCACATCTTATAGCTTTCAGTGTTTTATATGTGATACAAAAAAGTGGCTTTTAAGGTCCAAATAGAATTTATATACATTTAAAAATAAATTTCTTTAGTGTAGCTTCATATTAATTAAAATTTTTAAAAATTAAATACTTGAAATTGTTTGTGATCTTACTGTGATCAGAGTCCGAGCTTGTAGCAAAGCGACTGGGCCAACAAGGGTGTTTATATATCCCAGGCGCCAGCTATTGGTGAATACAAAATCGCCATGCATTTATTTCACTTTACTACGCCTAGGGGACAAATATTTTTCCTTCCAAACATTACACCTAAAGTAAGGGGGCAAAAAAAGGGTTTATCGTCATATTTGGCATTACAAAGTTTCGCCAGGTGTCACTTACTCTTGCTTCACCATTATAGTCAACAGTGAGCTATACGCACTTGCTTTTTGTGTATGTGTTTGTGAAATGCTTTTTTGTTGTATAAAATGCAACAGGTCCTATCTCGTAATTAGTTGATATTTCATGCAGTACTTTTCAAATTATCTGTCTTATAAATAATGTTTTAAAGTGAGGATATACTATTACTAAATGTAACTCCTCTACATATTCTTGCGTTTGGTGAGAAATAATCTCCAACATCTCTGTTTAAGCGAATAAGTGTCTATTTCTTTGAATACTCTGAAAATATGAGAGAATATATATCTGTAAATTTTCTAGTTGTAAGTGTCGTGTCATATGCATAACTTCCAATTTCATTTGACCAGTCATAACTGTGCCTGACTAGGTGTCACTTATTCTTGCTTTATCATTATAATGAACGTTAAACTATGAACATTTGCTTTCTGTGTAAAAGTGAATGAAATGCTTTTTGGTATAAAAAAGACAACAGGTCCTATCTCGCTTAATTGATGTTTCATGTCGTGCTTTTGAAATTATCTGTGATTATATATATAGTATATAGATAGATAGATGTATATTCTCCATATATATATAATATTATAAAGAGAATGTATACTAATATTGAATGTGACTCTTACAAACTCCTTTGATTGATGGTAAAATAAAAAAACCACCAATATGTCCATTTGAGAGGGAAACTGTCCTTTCTTGGCATTTGCTAAAAATATGAGGTTATACCTGTAAATTTTCAACTTGTTAAATGTCACGTCATATGCATGACTTTCTATTTTATTTGTCCGTCATAATTCTCTATTCAGGACACTGACTTAGGTAACGTTGACTGAGCACATCGCTTAGTCAGTCAGATTTGTATGGTATTGACTCTGTTAATTTCAGATTCATTGTTTTTATAACCTTTGACTGTCCTGAATTGTAGAGGCAAACTATTTACATGTATGCGAGAATCTCATATCATAATTCGTAGACATTTGATTGCTCCTCGTTTATGTTTTCAAACTGATTTCTTTTCAAATGTTAGCTATGTTGAGCATTACCAGAGTTAAGAGAGAGAATTGGTATTTTTTAGTTTTAAAATCGTCTGTCGTAACTCATCTTCGTTTATGAACAGATCCGTAAAAATAAAATTTCATGTGGAATTCCTTGAAATATTTAAGGCAACAGAAATTTATAAAACTAAGCTCAGTTCAAATAGAAACCCTTTTAATGGCATTGTTTTATTAAAAATTCGTAGAATATTATCGTATAAATCCGACATATATACATTGTGGAGAATTTCAACAATACAACTACTATATTGTTTATTTATTGATAAGACCTGGTAATTAATGCAGATTTATAAGATTTAAAAATAAAAATACAAACAGTACGAAATTATCATGAGATTAGAATCAATGAGAGAAATACATATAGTTCTGTAACTTAATTGTATCCTTCATTAACGAATTAATTAAAAAAGAATCTATTTTTAAAAATGTAAAAATAGCATTATGCTTTGTTTGCAAAATTTTTATTATTTTCAATTTTTTAAACTTACAAACTATGTTTCTCAAACTCATTTCTAGGTGGCGCCACTATTATGGAATCAAAATTGAATTTAATTAATGATTAACTTCATTAAGTTCTGAAAATATTTTTATTAAAATAGTTTACTGTCATCTATGGTGATCTATTACAGAATTCTTTTACTAACTTTATGTAAATTAATTAAATGAGGATGCCTTATAATAAAATTTAAAATCGTACTAATCATGTTACTTTTTAGGTAAGCTTGTTTAAATAACTTAGCCAATCAAAAGGCTAAATCACTCAGTCCAATGCAGCCGAAGTATAATAAATCAGGATTGTTAAAATATAAATGATTTTGTAATTTTACTGGAAAAGCTGGAAAATTGTTAAGAGCTGAATATGTGGATAAAATGAAATATATAACGTTTAGTAGCAAACCCGTTTATACTATAACACTTAAAGTAATTGAAGCCGAATATCTCAATTATTATTGTTAACGATGATAATTATTGTTGTTATAATTATTATTATCATTATCTATTTACTCAAATCTCTTAAGATAAGTTGTAAACTCTTTTTATTATTTAAGCTCTTTTTTAAAAGAATAAAAGCCGAATGAAGGACATCTGAACTAAAAAATAATAGTTTTCTCTTTCAACTCTGGATTTATAGTGCATGCAGTTTTTAAAATAAATGTTAATATATAAAAAATTTCTACTTTAAATTTTTATTGTATATAACGTTACCAGACGAGTACATTTATATGAGCTAGTCAAGGAATTACCCGGTGCATTTCATTTTCTTGAAAAGGAAAACAAAATTTGTTTTAACATTAATGAATAACCTGTATCTAGGTATATAAACATCGTATAAAGAATTTTTTTAAAAAAAATCGTCCAGAGACGATTTGCATAATATGTCAACATTACTTAGACTTCTCCTTATGTGTATATACAGGTATATGGTGATTTTTCATTTTCAGAAGAAAGAATCCACATTCCCATATCAACTTGATGTGTTTTTCCATTATTCATTATCTTAGTTGAAAATTTTCATCGCTGTAGTATAAATTTATAATGTACTCTTTAGTTTCATCCATGACCATTTTAAAAAGAGCTCTAAAAACATGCGTCTATTTCAACAAGACTACTGCAAAATAAAAAAAAAATAAGAATCTCATTTAGACAGAAGAGATAGAAAAAGAATCTCATTGTATATGATTTGCTGCTTCATTATTTAAAGAAGCTTATTTTCGTATTTTAGTGATACGTTTAGGAAATAAAAAAAGATGAAATCATTTTAAATTCATAATTTTATCTTTTTTAAAGATTTTAAGAGTTATTTTATAGTTATGAATAGAAGAACAAACAGGAACAGAATTCAGGGTAGACTAAGATAGTGCTTGTCGAGAGAACTGCCATTTTTTAATCTATTTTAATTTGAAGTTGATTAAATCTTTTTAATGCATTATAAATAATTGCTGTCTTCTTTAACTTAATTGCAATTTTTCTGAATCAGCAATTTTACTTGCCAGTCTAGCTTATAAGCAAAAGAAAGACATATGAATAGAACTTAATCATTCCATTCTGAACATTTAATTTACAATATATATATGCAGGGATTAATAATTTATGACCAATTAAACTAATTAGATTTTATTCCATTTCACATTCCATTCTTTAAATGCTTGTTTATAGTGAATCGCTTGCGATTTTTACGATTTCACTTATCACGAAAAATGTAAAAGAAAGCAGAAATTTAGTAACAGAAATTTTAAATTCAAATATAATTATAAAAAATAACTTTTACCACAATATGAATAACTATTTTCATATCTGGCTAATTAGGTGAAATTAAAAATTGGATGTAAAACATCTAATTGGTAACACTATTAGTATTCATTGTAGATAATATTGTACTATTAGTATTCATCATTGTAGATCATAACTGATACATCCATCTAATTGATACTGTCTTATCAGTTAGATACACGTATTGATTATAAATTTTTCTGCATAATTGTTCTGCTATCATATCAGTTTTCAACTCTGTATCTCTAGATTCTGATCTCTCCATCTGATCTTCCAACACTCCATTTCCATTGTTTTTCCATCATTCTTGCTATTTTATTTCATACTAAAGTTTTACTTATCATACTTCTCAAGGAATCATTTATTTGAATTGTTTTTTATGTATCGCGCTACATAAATCTACTTGTCCTAGTATGAGAAGGTTTTTTAAGAACCTACAAAAAAAATGATATACTGATTTTGAAAGAGACGCTTAACTAAAAAGTTCTTCAATACTAGTGCTATATATTAACTCTGACTACATTTCTAAACGCTATTTTATGTTATAAATAAAGCGCCTTGCTATAACTATAGAATTTCTAATGCGAATTTAATTTCTATACTTTTATTTTAAAATCTGCGGTGGACTGCATTCAACCTCTAAGCAGACCGCATCCGACCTGTGGGCCATAATTTGTTTAATACTTCACTAGCCTACACAAAACACTAGATACAGTACGAAGTAAACAGTTTTTTTTATCCTCTGATACGCAGCTAGTACAATGATTTCCAAACTTATAAAAAACTAATAACAATATCAGGAATTGGACCATTTGCGGACCACTCCCATCCATGATTTGGGGGGACGAAACTTCCTAGGGGGAGTATAGAGTACCTTTCAGCCAAAAAGAATCCTGATATTTTTTTCCCGATTTTTTTTCTCAGGTTTAAATTGTTAAACAGTGTACTCTGAGGCACTTTTATCGTTCATTTACCTGCTAAAATTCTCAAACCTCATCAAAGGTAGATAATAATCAGTTCTGACTATAAGTTTTCGAAAGCAAGATGCATGGATATGATACTCAATTTTTGTTTCGACCTTGTTTTCAATCTTTAAAATTATTCAATATAAATCCTGTTCCATTTCTTGGCTATAGTGTTATTTGGCAACTTTTTCTACATGTGTTAACGAATCACCCCCCCCCCCCCGCTGATCATTCCCGAAGTACATCTATACCAGTTAAAACACTCAAACCTCTGCAGAAGTAGACAAAAAATAAAGACTTTTAACAATATGTTCTCACCAAAAACGTGCAGGATTAACATACTCACTTTTTTCAACGTTACATGATCAGTCTTTAAAATTATTTAGCCTAAATCTTGCCCCATTTTTTGGTAACTATTTTATATCTGAGCCGGTTCCGCCCACCTCCCCTGTGCTGATCATTTTCAAAACTCTTACGGACTATAGTTTGGGAATCACTGATTAAGAGGAGTAAGCTGTTAATCATTTTTTATATGCAACTATGATTTACTTATATATAGATAGCTATTCCTTGCCAACTTTATCTTACCTATTAAATTATCCAGAAAATTTACATTTTTATAATTCAGTTTTTCTTTTCTTAAATTTGAAATTTTTCCACCTATAATGTTAAGTCGCACGAAAAATTTAAACTTCCTTTAAAGGGATCTATATCTCGCATATCTTCTTTCAAGAAAAACGCACATAAATCGAATGGTAAAATATAGAAATATTTAAAATTTATAAACTTATTCAGAAAACAGTTTTACAGAGACAAAGTAATTTTTAAAAAATTTTAATGCTTAAAAAATAGTCACAACAATTCAACATAAAAGCATAAAGTTTTTCGTACAAACTTCTTAAAATATTTAATACAGAATTGGGCGTAGCTATGCAATAAAGGACCAACTCTTGCACAAAATTTTGTTTTGTAACTGTTTTTGGACAACAGCACAGAAACATTTCTGATATCTCATTTCCACAAAATTAATAATTAAGAAGTCTATTTTACAACAAATTGAAATTGGTTCTGTTTTCCATGATAAATAACATGCACTTAGATAGTGAATCTGGAATCAATACTGCATTGCACAAATTCGTTGACAAATAACATGTAGTTTTTCATAGTGAATCCGGAATCAATATCGCATTGCACAAATTCGGTGACAAACAACATGTACTTTTCGATGGTGAATCCGGAATCAATAAAGAATTTTTCCAAAGTCGGTGGCATATAACGTAGTTTCCGATAGTGAATCCGGGATCCATATCAAATTTTCCCAAATTCAGTGACAACGTAGTTTTTAATAGTGAATCCGGAATCCATATCGAATTTGCACAAATTCGGTGACAAATAACGTGTAGTTTTCGATAGCGAATCCGGAATCCATATCGAATTTTCTCAAATTCAGTGACAAATAACGTAGTTTTTGATAGTGAATCCGGAAACAGTATCGAATTTACACAAATTCGGTGACAAACAACTCGTAGTTTTCGGTAGTGAATCTGGAATCAATAAAATGGTGCGTGATTCCTAATTGTATAATTACGTCCAGTTGGAAGCGGATGAAAATATTTGTACAAGCATACATGATATAAAATATTGATATACTCATATTGTTGTATATTTTTTCATTACATCTTCTTTTTACTTAGAGGCTTTCTTAGTAAGACTATGCATTTATTTGTGTTTTGTAACTTTAATTTAAAACTGTTTTCTATGTTTTTATCTTTCAGAGTTTTTGAATTTCTGCGTTTTTGTTTTTGGATTTTTTTAACTTTTGAAAACCTGTTTGCCATGATTGTTTTTCCTTAGATGTATTTATGGATGTATTCATTTAATAAAAGTATGTTGATTTGTATGTGATTGGAATTCATTATTGCTCTAAATGTGTTTTTCAGTTATTGAAGAGACTAAAAAATTTTAGTTGGATCTGTGGTGTCAGAATTTTCTCATCAATCTGTATAAATTATCTTGCTTATTTGAGGAATATGCTATATTAATTCAGTCAATATTAAATTTTTCACGTAATTTTTATTTTCAGTTATTAACTATTCAGTTTTAGTTGAATTTCTAAAAAAAATGAATGTGCATGCTGACTAAGAAAAGGTGTCAAGAACTAAGGTTACAAACAGTTTTAACTCTAGTTTAAACAACTATGTGGTGAAAAATTTATCTTTAAAAGAATCTGTTGTAATCTGCAAGTCCAAAGATTTCCCATTAAAAAAGAATAAGGTAACTTTTCTAATAAGCCAATTCTTTATCCTTGTTTCAGTAACTTGTTTTTCGATACATATTACAATGTATTTGTTTATCGATTACTTTGTTCTTGAAATTTATTTCAATGCAAAAATTAACAGTGTTTGCAAGTTATAAAGTATTTTGCGTTTAAAACAAAGGACTTAATCTGCTACTTAATGCATACAAAGGACAATAATCCCACTACAATACTATCTTCATTACTACAAAGGATATAATCTGCTAACTTCCTTACTTTTTGATTTCAAAATTTTTGTTCATTACTATTTTACTTCCGAAAAATTTTGGTTGCTATTTGGTATTATTTTATGGATATTATATACATACTGTGCGATACCCCGACCTGAGGCAATGCAGGAAACTTGACGTAGCCGCCGTAAAACAACCTCACCTGTAAATAAAATTGTTTCTTTTCATGGTTACACAATAATTTATCTGATAGTGAAAATTGTATCCTGGGTGAAATGACTCGACTGGGTGAAAGACACAGATTGTCTTCCATGTAGTTTATTGGTAACATCAACAACAAAAGGCTCATGATTACACCATAGTGTATCGGGCCTAGAGTACTACTCATAAAATTTTCGGGAGAGAGCCGGGATCCCACTACTCCTAGTACCCGAGTCAAGTTCACTTCTACTGGGGGAAAAAATGTACTAACATCAACAGTCAGATCACGTGATGTTTACATGTTTGGCAGATGGCTCCGCCCAAGAAGACCACGTGATTAACTGAATACTTAACACCACCTAACACTAAGGAACTGACTACATTGATAACACTGGACTCATGCAAATAATAAAGAACTCTCTCGAGAAAAGGCATATTAGTGCAGAAAAAAAACATTACATATTAAGTTGTAAATCATAAAAATGCTTAAAATACATTAAAAAAGTTTTAACTTTTTAAATTAAGAGAGAGCTAAATTCCAAAGATTTGACAAAATGTCCCTAATAGAAGATTTAATAACTGGAATTTTTATGAGTTCTTCGACTGGAAGAGATATTTAATTTCTTAGAAATCGGATTCTGTGTTCTATCCACGGTGCATAGGATTTGATCATAGGGATTTCCATCTTCGGTTATATTATATACATGATAAATGTTAAGATACTTCGCTTGGTTTCTTCAAAAAAAAAAACCCGAAAATATGCCATTTCTTGGCGAAGAGATTCTCGGAATCTATTATCAAATAAATTTTAATTCGCTTTTGTGATTTAAGAGCTTTTTTCGAGCTTCCCATTTAATTGAATTTATTGGTTTTATAGAAAATTATTTATTAAAATTATCATTAAAAATTCTTCCGGGACAAAAATTAAAAATGCGAAGTAATAAATCTACACTCAATTTGTGTAGGTCTAAGTCGATGATGTAGTAAAATACTTGCACTCACTAAAGGATTTTAGTTTTTATAAGTTATTAAAGATCTTAATGCTAATAATAATTCTTCATATAATAGCAATTTTTAATACCGATAGAAAGCAAAATGAGTAAGGAATAATAAATTAATGAATTTAATAAAAAAATGAATGAATTTCTTTTTTGAAAAATGATTACTTTTAGGAATGTTAATGGTTTAAGGAAACATAAAATAACTATCCTAATTATCTTATTCTTCCTTTTTAATTTTAGAAAATACTAATCAGCATTTTTTGACTATCACTTAAGTAAATAATTTTGCGGATTACTTACTATTTCAGCTATTTCTTAAACTACCCGGACAAAATATTATAAAACTAATGTTTATAGAAAATCTACACTATAAGAAGCCGGCGTCCTGAGATAGGGATAGCGCGTCTTCCCCATGATCTGGAAGTCCCGGTTCGGCCATGGTTGCTCTTTTGTATTCTATCTCTAAGGAGTGTGAATGCCCCCTCCTGTAAAAAGGGGCTGAGCAAGCGAATGTGATGAGTGAGAAGCAAAAGTCGCATCCTGGCCTTAGTTGGCGCTACTACAAAAACAAGAAACACTGATTAGGCTTAGATCGTTGACTGCCTCAGCGATCTTGTCCATGAAAATTGCCATAAGAAACAACAACACTATAAGAATCTCTGTTTCCAATCCACTTCTCGCTTACGAACAAAAAAAGAGGTAAAAATCAAGAATGCCGAATAAGTGAAAGCTTGAGTCAGTGGCCATTCCTGGTTTGCAAATCTCTAAATGAACCAAATAGTTCAGAAACTTGCAAAAATAGATATTAGTGCTTGGGCAAGAACACGCCCACGGAATAGTACGCATTCTAGTTTTCTTAGACTTAAGATCATCCATTGTAGGTGCGATAAATAAACAACCGAAAATTTCTGGAGAAAATCATCCACGGAAATGCTATTTTGACCCAAAAACTGTACTATTCCGGAAGCATATGATATACTTAAATGATAAAATATAGATCTCAGTGTTTGGGTAAGAACACCCCTACGAAATAGCAGACATTCTAATGTTCTTAGACTTAAGATCATCCACCGTAGGTGCAAT
This sequence comes from Argiope argentata, assembly GCA_026289955.1. Classification (NCBI taxonomy): domain Eukaryota; kingdom Metazoa; phylum Arthropoda; class Arachnida; order Araneae; family Araneidae; genus Argiope; species Argiope argentata. Next base: position 3,167,563 of record JAOUZG010012691.1, on the reverse strand, counting down.
GAATAAACAACCGAAATTTTCTGGAGCAAATAATCCACAGAAATACAATTTTGGCCCAAAGAGAGTACTATTCCAGAAGCATGTGATATACTAATTCTTATTATGCTGATTAATGCGAAGGATATGCTAATTTCTTATAAAATAGAAAATGATTGATTGAATTAAGTTTTCCTACTGTAAATGTTAATGTTCGATTCGGTCCGTCGGTTCAGAGCACACGCTGTTATATAATGTGCCACATTTTACCTAAATGGTATCCTCTGGTAACAGCAATCCTAAAACCGATGAGATTTCAGGCATTTGGATACTGGATTATGAATTACTAACAACGTGAATTATAGACCGATGAATCATCTTCTACTTGTATCCCAGAGATGCATATTCTGAAACCACGAAGAAATTCACTTACATTCGGATTATGTTTTGAGATCAATGCATCTAGAGAATGGCAGATCAATGCTGGTGGAAAGTACTACAACGATCGCCTTAGTAATGCTGGTGTAAGTCTTCAGAAAAAAAAATTAGACCATATCTCCACATTCTAGATAGCGATTCTGCCTTTTATGGGAACCCTTTATGTGGTCAGTGAATCTAATCACTGATTTTGGTTTATCTCTCCAGATAGATTCACTACAGGCAAAGGTAATATAAAATCGCTGTCTCATTACTTGTTTTGTTAATATTTCGCCTTATCTTAAGATTCCTGAAAAAAAATTGTTTTTTTAATGTATTGTCCTGAGCAATACAGTCACAATTACTGCTCGAATGAAAACTGAAACTGGTGAACCTGTGAATGAAATTCACTGCATATTTATCTACTCCAAGTTCACTCCATGATCTCTTTAGGTCCAAACTTTTATCAAAGCAAATCATGATGTAGGCAAGTATAATTTCTTTGAAATCTAATTTAGTAATTATTACAAGAAAATGAAACTTTTTTTCTCTCTCCCCAATTCATTTCAGTTTCTTTTCCTTAGTGGTAAATTCAGCTTCTGCTGAATGTATAAGTATTCAAGATCTATTGGAGCTTTAATAATGTTTGCATTAGTTTGAAACATGAAAGCTGAACGTGCTGTGATAACTTCATCATATTCTGTTCTTCAGATTCTGGAAATTTTGCATTTTTTAAGAGGATACAAAGGACTGTGACCTAGGAATATTAATTTGTTTACCTTCAAAATAAATATTTATTAATTTATTAAATAAGAGACAACAAAGAATATACATTTGTAGCCATCAATGATTCAAATTTCAGCAGTAAATTTTGGTAATATTTTTATCCAGGGAAGTTTTAAAAGTCGTTGGTATGCCTTACAAACTTTTTCTCATGCCCCAGTTTTCTCCCATTTTCTAATTTCTGAAAATATATATTCAGCATTTTGTATAATTCAAAGGATCAGTCACAGAAACAGTAATTTAGAAACACATTAAAACTAATATAAATCTATTTCAAAGAAAAGTACAAATTACATTTGAAATTATCATCAAAGACATTCCAATGAATTTATTTCATCCTCTAGAACTTCCACAATTTTATTCTTTCCTTAGAAGGCTGTAACATCATTAGGCCTTTTTTTTCTTTTTTGATAAATTAAATCCAAAATTGGTTAGGACATAATTGCCCATATCCACCCATGTCCTAAGTACCAACACACTCATTGAAATGTCGCCTAGTGAACACTTTCCTTTCCCTACGTTTTAATGTCTAGGTGTTTCCTGCCTGACTTGTTCATTTTTAATTTATAACATCGAGAAAAACATTTATCTTGTATTGATTATCTCCTATTGATTTTTTATTCAATGAAATTCTTCACCTTCAGGCTTTTATGTTCAATTCATGAGTTGTAATAGTTTTTGACAAAAGGTACATCGCTTACATTTTGCGCTCTTCTTGAAAATGATAGTAATTAATTCTACTATCTAAGGATTTAAAGAAATCAAGCAACACGTCATGGTATATATACCATTCTACAAATTTTTATTGAAAACATATTTTTTAAAAGGTTTTTGGAAAATGGTCATTTGATTAATATTTATTTATCTTTTTTTTATGTTCTCTCTTCTCTAGTTATCGAGTTTAAGCATTATTATTTCGAAATTTTTTAAAGTGTTTTAATGATGCAACTTCTAAATTTCTCATCATTTTGACTTATTTGCATCAAAACAATGAATATCCTGCCAATTTTATATACAATTGATGACAATAGCATCGAGCGATATATATATATATATATATATATATGCATAAGTCATGGTATATATATGGAAAATAGTGAGTCCACACGTCATGGAAAATGGTCACTTGATTAATATGTATTTATCCTTTTTATGCTCTTTCTTCATTAGTTATCAAGTTTAAGCATTATGATTTCGAAATTGTTTAAAATAATTTTTAATGATTCATTTTCCAAATATTTTAGCATTTTGACTCATTTACTACAAAATACAGAATATTTTAGAAATGTTATTTACCATTGATGACAATATCATCGAGCAACACGTCATGGTATATGTATGGAAAATAGTCATTAAAATGTCATGGTATATATATGGTATACGTATGCATTAATTATGATATATGTTTGCATTAGTCATGATATATGTATGTATTAGTCATGATTTATGTATGC
>JAOUZG010012691.1:3147826-3162735 GCA_026289955.1 Argiope argentata | reverse complement strand
TTGGCATCATTTGAATTTGATATCAATAACTTTCATGTCCATTTATTAGCGAGTTTAACCAAAGTTTCCTTTGGCATCATTTGAATTTGATATCAATAACTTTCATCTCCATTTATTTGCGAGTTTAACCAAAGTTTCCATTGGCATCATTTGTATTTGATATCAATAACTTTCATGTCCATTTATTTGAATGACAATAAAAGGAATGAAATTCTTAAATACCTTAAATGTCTATTAGATTATTGCATGGATAAAAACAAGGTTGTTTCTATCCATTGTTGAAGATAAAATATTCAATAAGGTATTACAGAAGATTTACATGACTAATATTTTCTATAAAAGGATTTGTCTTGTGTTTTGCTACAGACTTATATAATTTTTGATTCTTGATATCAACAAGCTTTGATACATACCAAAATTCGGAATAATAAATAATGAAATAAAGACTTCATTATCAATGTGCTTAGCTTAACATTTATCTTACTCCACCAGGTAATTTAATAAAACATTCTAGAAAGAAAATTTGTTCCAGATTTTTCTCAAGTAAATTTGAAATCCCAAGGTTTCCATCGGTATCATTTGAATTTTAGATCAATAACGTTCATGTTCATTTATTTGAATGATAAAAAATGGCACGAATATCTTAAATATCTCAAATATCTATTAGATATTTAAATGAATAAAAACAATATTTTGTTTATCCACTGTTGAAGATAAAGTATTCAATAAGACATTACAGAAAATTTTCATGACTACTATTTTCTGTAAAATGATTTGTCTCTTATTTTACTACAGGCCTATATAATTTGGATTCTTGATATCAACAAGCTTTGATTCATACGAAAATTTGAAACAATAAATAATGAAACAATGACTTCATCATCAATGTACTTTGCTTAACATTTATCTTACTCCACCAGGTAATTTAATAAAGCCTTCTAGATAGAAAATTTGGTCCAGATTTTTCTCAAGTAAATTTGAAAAGCCAAGGTTTCCATCGGTATCATTTGAATTTTAGATCAATAACTTTCATATCCATTTATTTGAAAGATAAAAAATGGCATGAATTTCTTAAATATCTCAAATATCTATAAGATAATTGAATGAATAAAAACAAGGTTTTATTTATCCACTGTTGAAGCTAAGATATTCAATAAGACATAACAGGAAATTTTCATAATTAATATTTTCTGTAAAATGATTTGTCTTGTGTTTTTCTACAGACCTATATAATTTTTGATTCTTGATATCAACAAGCTTTGATTCATACGAAAATTCGAAAAAATAAATAATGAAACAATGACTTCATAATCAAAGTGCTTAGCTCAACATTTATCTTACTCAACCAGGTAATTTAATAAAGCCTTCTAGATAGAAAATTTGGTCCAGATTTTTCTCAAATAAATTTGAAATGCCAAGGTTTATCTTTAATAGGTCCCATCCCAAAGATGACATAAACTGTCCTATTTGTTCCAAATAAAATATGATGCTTTGACCTAGTTTACAAAGACATTATCATCTAACACAAACAATGTCTAGCAGTTACCAAGTGACTGTCTCCATACTTAGTGGACATTTCTCCATCAGTATCTCTCCCCAGTATTAATTTCAGCCTTCAATCGTGGGCGCGGTCAGCCAGAATTAAATGGTAATGTAAACAAGGAGGATCCCCAAGTGCCGATGCTTCAGGCGCCGCAACTCTGGATCTGATGAGACCTATTAAGAGGCCATTTAGAAACATGAAATCTGTTTCTGTCTTTTAAACAGTTCTTCTTCTTACACTAACACGGCACTGTTCAATCACCTTTGGTTGAGTCGCGAAGGTCAGAGTCGTATTCCATTCGCCAGCGACCTTGTGGTCTCCCCGACAGGTATGGTAATCTCAGACTTATTTAATTAGCAACAATGTTTTCTATTTAAATATATCACTTTTTCTTTTAAATGCTCACGAGAGAAAAAATACCTGATTATAATTGCGCACAGAGCGCGTGCCGATTTGCAAATTACCTTGCCCTTGAAATTCCCCTTTTCGGTGTCTGTGGCATTTTTTGTTTTTCATTTTGGCATCTTAAATACAGAAAAGTATGATTGAGTAAAGAAATAGTTACGTAAATTGAAGTAGGTAGTGATTAGATATGTTTTTGCTACAAAAGATTTTATGGCTTTGGTGACTTGCAGTAATGCCAATTCAGGCATATCTTACGGAAAAATAAAAGAATACTCTTGAATTTGTCTACTATTTTAGAAATAATAAGTTAATTAAATATACAATTTTGTTGAAAGACAAGTAATCATAACATTCAAATATTGACTCTAATCAAAGTAGCTCTTAAAATCTAATCTTAATTTTATTTCAAAAATTAAAATTGAGCTAAAGTATAATCCAATGTTTTGAAAATATTTCAATAACATCATAACGAAAATTTTACAAATTTGATTGTTCTGAAGTAATTTCTTATGATTTTTCGCCACATATATTTTTTACAGGTACAAAGTAGTTCTTTTTTTGTGTAACATAAGCTATATTTTTTTATTAAAAAAAACAAGAATGTTTCCTAATATCCTGTGTATATTAATCTGAGATTTTAAGATAAAAAAATAATAATAACACATATTTTAGCTGTCCACAAAAGTTTTCTTTGATTTTTCTTGTCTGTAACATATTTTATCATTTCGGCATCTTAAATACAGAAAAGTATGATTGAATAAAAAAATGGTTACGTAAATTCAAGAAGGTAGTGTTTAGAAATGTTTTTGTCACAGAAGATTATATAGCTTTGATAACTTACAGTAACGAAAATTTAGGCAAATCGTCTGGAAAAAAACTCTTGAATTCGGCCACTGTTTTAGAAGTTATAAATTAATTAAATATACAATTCATCTTGAAAGACAAGCAATCATAACATTCAAATACTGAATCTAATCAAAGTAACTCCTAAAATTTAATCTTACCTTTACTGTAAAATTCAAAATTGAGTTAAAGTATAGCCTAACTGTTTTTGTTGTTCCATGTTCTGAAAATATGTCAATAACTTCCTAAGAATTTTTTTTTAATTTTGATTGTTTTGAAAGAATTTCTGATTATTTTTGTCCAGATATATTTTCACAGATACAAAGTAGTATATATATTTTTTGTGTGTACATATATACTATACTGTTTTTATTCTGTAAAAGGAACAAGAATCTTTCCTGATATCCTGTGAGTGTTAATCTGAGATATTAGGGTTAAAAAGTTCGTGTTTTTACCGTCTACAAAAGTTTTCCTTGATTTTTTTAGCATGTAATTTTTTAAAATCATTTTGTCATGATAAATACAGAAAAATATAATTGAATAAAGAAATAATTCTGTAAATTTAAGAGTGAGTAATTAGATATATTTTTGTTATAGAACATTTTATATCTTTGATGATTATAATTAATGTCAGTTTAATCAAATTATCAGAGAAAGAACCGAAAACTCAGGAATTCGTTCAAATGATTCAATTTCTTGTATGATTCTTATGGGAAGATATCTAATCTCAGCATTCAAAATTAAGCCCAATCAAACGAAATCTTAAAATTTCATTTTTATTGTAAAATTTAAAATTGTGCCTAAGTTTATCCCAGTTGTTTTTGTTATTCTAGTTCTAAAAATATTTCAATTACCTCATGATGATTGTTCCGAAAGGATTTCTAGGGATTTGTCATCAGATAACATTTTTTTAGCAAATGCAAAGTAATTCTATAGGTGGTTGACTCTTATGTTGCATTCTATTTCTAACGTTAATATCTTGTTTTATTGAAACATATAATCGTTCCAAATAATCTCGTTTTAAACTCGGCAGTTTTCAGTTCCAAATTCTCCTCGCAGGTTGTTTCTTCTCCTCTCTTTGAACTTATCCTTTACATATTCATTCCCATGAACTCTTTATAAGAATGTTCCCATAGTAAATAAATCATATTTATAAGTGGTGATTCTCTCAAAGCCATTTTTAAAGCTTCTGGCTCTCTTTCCTATGCCTTCCGCTTCGTACAAGCTGGTAAAATTCTGAAAAAAATTTGCAAACTTTCATTTAATTTGACTTGTTTCGTAATTTAAAAATGAAGTTTTGTAATCGATTTTCCATTCATTTCTAGATACTATGGAGTTCTGATATTTCAGAGAGTAGCATATTCCCAACGACAATATAATACTTTATTGTTTTCAAAACTTAATTAATTATCCTTATTTTTTTAATTCTAATTCCATGTGAATGTTACCATCTAGTTGTGAATTTTCAGAGAAAAAACTGATTTTAAGATGGTATAATACTGGCTGTAATAAATTATCACTTATATTGATTAATAAAAAAAATAAGAAAAATGAAAAGTTTTTATAAAACCTAGTTGTGTATAAATATTAAAAAGTTAAAAATATTTTAACAAAGAAGTGTATATCAAAACATTCATAAATACATAAGTCACTGAAAAAAGTTGAATAAAAAAATCAAATCATAATTTATAACAAAAAAGGAAAACTGTTTTTGTAAAATCTAGATATATAATATAAATGTGATAAAAGTTTCAGTTTTTTAGAGTATTCTGTCAGTGCTTTATTCTATCACGATTTTTTCATTGTTCTATTTATTATTATTATTATTATTGCTGTTGTTGTTGTTTCATTTTAGCGCACTAATAAAATCTTAATTTAAAGAATTTTTTTTTATTTTCGTGACTCTGCTGAGTTTATTGTTTAATAGTATATGTGTAAAAACGTTTAACTTCTGTGGAAAATAATTAAAGGCATTATTATTAGAGTATATATGAAATCTTTATTATTCCTTTTCAAAATTTCTTTATGGGTGTATATATGCCATATATGTCATACTTTTTGTCTTCATACAAACGAATACGAACATTTCCTAATATCCTATGCGTGTTAGTCTCAAATATTAAGGTGAAAAAAATCCACCTTTTAACCGTCTACAAAAATTTTTCATGATAGCAGACAAAACATGAAGCTACTCTAAGAAATTAATAGTTGTGTAAAATCGATGGTGCGTGCTGTAAACGAAATGTGGCGTGTTCTTTTCCAAAACATTTTATCGTGCATTACCTTTTCACTGATTTTTTTTTACCACGTAAAATTAATTCAAGAATAAAACAAAATGTTTTTGCAAGTGGGATTTCCATTTAAGGTATTCTATTTTAAGGCTTAACTATTACTTTTAATTTAAAAATGCAAATGTTTTATGTAATATGCATATTTAAAAGTACCTTTTAGGAAGGCTAAAAATACATAAAGACTTAAGGAAGCAATTTGTTTTATAATTAATGTTTGAGCCCCTACGTAACTTATTGAATATTTTTAAAAAGCCTTATTGATTGGTAATTATTTAATTAAATATTACTACTTTTTCATTAAAATATTTCTTACACTTCAATATTTTAGAAAAAAATTCTAATTTTTTAAAATCAGTATAAAAAAAGGTTATATATATTGCATTAATAAATACCCTGTTGACAACCACATGGAGTATATATCACTTACGATAAATTAAATATATATTTAATAATATCATATTAATATTAGTTAACTGAATAATATTTAAAAAAATTGAATTGTGTTCAAAAAATAAGTATAAATACAAAAAAATAATAACGCATTTATTTATATTTATAATATTTTTAATGTATGTAATACTTAAATATATAAAAGCATAATAATTCCAATCGTCTGCAACTTCACGTTCCATTAAAAGGAGAATATTAATTGGATCAGACGATTCTCAAATCTCGTAGTTTCTCGAGAAATTACAGATTCTACCAAATGATTTTTAAACCCAAATGAAAAATATTTTTTCATAAGCTATTAATTATTTTTATGAATTTATTTAATTATCTTAAATATATAATTGAAGTTAAATTCAAAAGGCAGAGGAGACATAGAGAGTGAGTAATTTCTATTCTATAATTCAATTTTTATATTTATCATACTTTAATGTAGAAAATATTTAAATATTAAAGGATAATAATACACAAAATCTTCCAATCGTCTGCAAATTCACGTTCCATTAAAAAGAGAATATTAATTAAATTAAATGATTCTCACTTCTCACAGTTTCTTGAAAAATTACTGATTCTACAAAACGATTTTTAAATCCCAGTGAAAAGTATTTTTCCATAAGTCATTAATTAATTTTATTTAATTATCTTTAATTTAATATATGATTGAAATGAAAGGCAAATAAACAAAATAACTTAAAATATCTGTGATATTTTTGTTTAGCGTGGAAAGATAACGCTAATGATAATATAACTTTGCATCTTTTTGTATGGTTTCAACATATGATAGTTTTTAATTAATAAATCGTTAGCTGTTTATTAAAATTAATTCCTAGCTAGCTTACACTAAAACCATCTCTATAATTCAAAATATTTGTGAGAAAAATCTGAGGCAAGTGAATTCTATAATTTAGTTGTAGGCTGAGTAAAAATTGTTAAATAATTTTCATTCTAATTTCTATTGACTTATCCATTTTGGTTTTGATTTGTAGCATTTATGTTTCATAACGTTGTTGCATTACAAATCAAATTGACACGTTACGATTTTCATTATAGATTGTTTAAAGGTAAGAAATATTTATTTTGATTTGTTTATTTTTCGGGTATAATATAAATGTTTTTATATGAATCACCTATTTTTTTACATTTCTTTTATGTACAAACTCATGTAATTTATGCATACCATTTCTTTTAATACGCGTGTTTTTGATTTATTCGCAGTTGTTGATTTAATCTCTGGAGAGAGAAATACCATTCTTATTAATCCTTAAGTATTTTTAACGACATATTTTTATTGATAAACTTCATTTTGTGGTTCAGTAAAAACTGTAGCTTTTAAGGAAAATTGTATGTACCTTTTGTCAAATAATCAGATCAGTTCTAAATATTAATATCTCGTTACATTAATCTAGAGTTATTTAATAATATTTTAAATACACTCTTTTTAATAAATAATAAATTTTCCTATATTTTAACCCATTTTTAAAGAACAATCATTTCTAATTTTTAAAGACTTCACTGTATTTGATGATATTGGGCTAAGTAGGTTGTTTTTTAATTTGCATAGAGACTGAATAAGATAAGAAAACCTACCTTAAAATCTTAAGTTCACACATTAAAAATGGATATTCGCATATTAAAAATCTACTAAACCTTTATTTTTAAAATAAATTGCTGAAATTGCTAAAGTTTTAATTTTTTTATACAATGTTACGTCATGCGTTCTTTATGAATACACTCCTTTAAATCAACGTGAACATTCCGTCGAATTAATTTTCTATTAAATAAAGTTAATAGAATGAGTTTTACTGAAAAATAGACTGTTCACCTAGAAAAAAAGAAAACTATTTATATTTCCTAGAAAGGTTTTAAGATTCATAATGCATATTGTGAAATAATCCTTTATAGTCTTATTACATGATTATATTATGTAATTTCTAGAGTCTTATTACATATTATGATGCTTGTAAAAATCATACGTTTCTACCTTTTTTTTCTAGAGGTTTGATGGTATGATAGTTGATGTAAAATGAGATCTAAAATTGTAATTTTAATGCTCTATTTTTCACCATAACAGTATTATTTGTATTTAACAATGCAAAAATGAATTTAAAATTACAATTGTGTTTGGAATAAGTATAAAACTTTCCATAAAAAACCTATAAAAAAACATCAGAGACATTAATTTGCTGTAATATCCTGAGTAAAAGCGATCTATGATAATTTGAAACCAATCTAGTAGTTGTGAACCTCAATCAGATAACGAGAACAATCTCTGAGCTGACATCACTTTTCCAAACGTTTTCAGTAAGCCAATGAGAAGTCAATTGATCGGCAACGGCATACTTAACATATATCCGGCCCATTTATACGATAGATCTTTAATGTAGTATGGTTTCGAGCTTAGAGCTTTTGATACCAGCGCTGATGCCTTAGTACTTGCTCGTTATAGCCATACTATGGGAGGGGGGATGATACTGAGAAATATGAAATGATAATTTTAAACAGTCCACATAGAAAACGCCCCGTAAAGTTTTAATGATGTGTGAATAATATCAAAACAAACGAGTTTTACGTTTTAATATATAGCCGGAAAAACAAGCTTGCGTGATAGATGGCATTATCTAGTGTAAGCTGAATTTTGTTAAAGTCCATTAACATTCCAAATGAGCTCGTATCAAAATAAAAACGTCTATTCTTTCCCATTAAAAATAGTTTGCACCAATGGAAAAAGCATAACGATTATGATAAAATAATATTCATAAGTTTTGATATTTTAGTAGTATTGCCATAGCAGTACCACAAAATCTTTTGACATTGCAATTTTTTTTCTTCAGCACTGTAAGTAAATGTAACCTTTTTTTTCCTAAAATTATTTATCATTTGAATCATCAGAGAAGATATAAGTAAACAGTGTGTATTTATAAGGTTTTAGAATAAAAATGTCAAAGCGTTTTGATTTATTTCCTCCAAAATATGAAATTGTTCCATAAAAAACTATAATTCTTTGCTTTTGGCAGTCATCAAAATGAAAACAATTTTTAAAAATATTTTTTACAGACTTGTATAATTAATGAAGCCCCAAAAATGTCTATGAAAAGATCAAACTCAGTAAGGATATCGTTTGTTGATGAATCTCTTATGAAGCATGTATACTACCATTTTGTATTGCAATATATCTGAAAAGGGCACCACGTTATTTAAGCTTAATAAAATAATAATTCTTTTGTATCAACAATCATTAACTCTTGTTCTTTCTGAAACTGTAACTGACCTTTGATTTAGAGAGTTTAACTTATTAAGAGAACAATAATAAGATAATCAAGAACAACAAATGAACATTTTTTTATTAATGAAATATTCTAGTTATGACATTAAAACACCAAGATTTTCAGCAAAAAAGTTTTCGATTTCAATTATAATACTGGTAATAAAATTTTAAAATACATGCTGTACAAACAGGCTTAGGAATAGGAAAGCTGAATAAATATTTTTCTTTCCTTGCGTCTTAAAATCAACAATTATTTAATTAATAATGTCTCATCTGTTTAAAACTTTATTTCAATGAATACTTCAAATGCTTATTAAAGTGCCTCAAGAAATGTATACCCGGTTTTACTGTTTCGGTCTGGGACCATTAATAAACTCACAGACAGCATTTCTTTACTAAAACAGCATATCACACAAACACATATCATTTTTCTTTGAAACGATTATTCTTAAGATCCTGCAATATAAAAAATGAAATCGTTTAATTAAAAATCTGCGTTTTATTTATTTTTTAATTCTAAATGATATACTTCTACCTAGATAGAATCAGTTTGATAATTTATTGATTTTCCACTGAGGCGGTGACATGCTACTTCTTCTCCTCATTTTGTTTCTGTTATTCAAATTGTTGTTTCTAGGCAAACTGTTTGACCTCATTCCGGATCCTAATTTGGATTCGTTTACTATTTGCTTTAAAACTTTTGGCTCTATAACAGGACTGTTTACCCTGTATGTTGAATTTAATTCTTTTTTCCATGGCGACACACTGTCTGTTCTACGTATTCTTGTTGGAATTCTCGATCCTCTTCTTTTACGGACATTAGCTGTTTTTTTCGTACTCACGACCCATTCTGGTGTCTCGCTTCTACCTGACAAAGTATGGAAAATAGTAACAGTATCAGCAAATCTAACTGATTTCTTAGGAGGCGGATGTTTTGGTTCTTCTGCTTCAGGTTCTAAATCTATCACCTGAATATCTTTCATCGGTATTTCAGATAAGCGATTGTCGGAGGAACCAGTCCCCATATCTGGAAGAGAGACTTCAGACTCTTTTGAGAGTCTTCTTTCAAAATTAGATTCAGAATTTAAACTACTCTGCGAACCATTCGTGAAGTCTTCTGTAGAATAGGAACTGTCAAGATCACATAAGTAACTCACGAATTTTGGCTGATCATTGCCGTTCATTTTTGAATTCTTATTAGACACTTTTGAGGATGGATCTAACTGCCTCAGACACAAACCATCAGGTGAGATATAGAGCACAGGTGTATTTAGGCTCAGTGGGACAACAGAGTCTTTCTTGTTGGTTTTGGAAGGTTTCTTGTTTTCATGTCTAACAACTGGACCAGCGGAATTGTCTCTAACTACATTGCTATGGCAACAACTGAAAAGAGCTTTAAACTTTGCTCGAATGTCTTTACGCATAATGAAGACTAATAATGCGAAGACAAAAGAATAGATGAATCTAAACCAAGTAAAAACTGTTTCATATTTAGGTGTACATTCAGCTATAGGTGAGAATAAGGTAGCATTTTGGTTATCACATTCACTGGGCGATGTCCTCAAAGCACCTGCTTGATGAATGATGATATAAGGTAGCTCAAATAATAAGTAAAACAAAGAGAGCCATGCTACTAATTTAAAATTAACCCATTCAGTCCACAAATCACCTTGCATAAAAACATTTGAATAATTAGCAGAGTTTTTCTTTTTTTGAATTCTGTATTCCTTGCATTGCCGAATCCCAAGATTCAATAAACAGCCAAATCCAATTGCCACCATCAGACAGTAGCACCATATAGTCAGGAATAAAGCATGTACAAATCCATCAGGACCTAAAAAAAGAAAAGAAACACGATAATGTAGTTAAAACCATTAATACAGTTTACATGAAAAATTATCGGTACATAACTTTGGATTCAAAAATTTATAATTAGCGTAATAACAGGAATAGCATCCTTATTTTAAATCAATAAACATTAAAATTCTTTTGCATGTCACTTAAGTCAAAAAATAGAAAAAAATCCTACTTAAATTCGAAGATAAAAGCACTTCTACTTTAACTAACGAGTTGCTCGAACCATCTGTTTTCCCGAGCTAGAATTAAATTCAGAGAGAGAAAATAAATCTACAATAGTTTAACAGATGGTTATGTCCAAAAAAGGAAGAGTAACTTGCAACTGTATTCTTAATTCAAAAATAAAAATAAGCAGATACCATCCACTGGTAATCCAAATTATATCAGAACATGGGAGATTTCTCACTTATTTCCAAAGATTTGGAATAATGCAAGAAAATAAATGCATACGTGAAGGAATTCTTTACCATTATTTAAAGAAATGTATGAAAATCTGGGAATTAAAAAAGAATCTGAAAGTTGGAATGATGATTTAGATACGGTACTGATGGTACAAGATAATTTTAAAACTCTGAAGAACATGATGTCAGAAATTGTCAGTTTTTTACCAACTGTTTAAAAGTGTTTTTATTTCTATTGTAAAATGAGAATTTGGGGAAATATTGAGAATTTCGAGGAGATTCACTTTTAGTGATGGTCTGTTCCTTGTTTAATAGGAGATACGTGACGGGAAGATGAGGAGAGATTGACCACTTTGTGTCTAAGGGTCAATTATTTTGAAGAAGATATCCATTTTGTAAATCAGTCAGTGTTCTGAACGGATTATGCTAAAGATAATAGTCGGCTGCAACAAATTCAGTGGATATTGTTACGTATCCACTGAACTTATCCGGCCTTCTCTATAAAGGGGTCCGGGTGCAAAAAATCAGTTTGGGATCTAAATTTTTTGTAAAGAAAAAAAGAAAAAAATTAAAAACACCAACACTTATTACTATTGCATGCTTATTTAATTTTTTTGTTATTAATGTTTTTGTTATTAATTGTTTCAAGGAGATTGCAATTTATTTTTTTGTATTTTTTTGCAATTTTTTTTCCACCCATACTACAGCAAATGCATTTAAGCATTCTGAACACATTCTTGACTGAGGATAATTTTTTATTAATTTAAATTTTTTGGAAGAGCGCCCAGCACTTGTTATTGCAACCGGCAACGTAAAGAAAAAAATTAACGCACTTCATACATTTAGAAATAAATCAGTGTAATTATTACTTAGAAAGTATTGCAATATGTACTGTGCGTTATTTACATCCCTTTCATTCAAAATGAAATCCCGTAGCAAAACAATTTCCTGGATTAGTTATTCATCTACATCTTTTTTATAAAATGTTAAAAAGTTTTTGGAATATTTTTCTAATTAATTTCTGCTAATTTTCTAAAAGTATTAAACATTTCATTGCATGAAACATCAAAGTAATATATGCAATTTATAACCTGGCGTGTGAGGTAAATGACCATAAGTTTGCTTTATTTATGTGTATATGTTACACATTTGCTCTACAACTGAAATACATCTTTAAACTTCGTAAATTTCCAAACTCATCGATTGTTTCAATTAAATATCTTCATCTCTTCTTTCCATCCTGCTATTACCATTCAGAACATTGTTTTAGTTCTTGCTCATATAGGGACCCCTTGATTGCAAGGCCACGGTGCATAGCATTCACTGCACCCCCCCCCCCTTCCGATGGCCGACCCTGCTGTTACGTTCTTTGGTGGTGGGGTGGTCGAATGTGCACGAGAAAAAGTTTTCCCGAACTCCATGAAAATACTAAATATACTCTTTTTCGAGGTCTTCCTATTTCAAATATATAAAAACCAGTTCCGAGTGTATTATTATTTTTTTCTTTCTGCGTATCACAATCGATCATGGATTCATTAAAAAATCTCTAATCGGCAACTTTAAAATAGTTTTTATTTAATAACGTAAAAATAGTCTTCATCCTATATCTGTAATAATCTTTCATCTATAAAAAGGTCATTTGAATTTGGCAATAAAATTCTTATTGCTCTCTTATCCCGACTGAAAATACTTCAAGATGTCGACACAATGCTCAACATTCATAGACTACTAATTCATATACCCGGCGTTGCTAGGAATTTAAATGCTTTCAGGTATTATATCAATTTTAATCCGAAAATTTATTTTGTACGTTAATATAATACATACAATCTTTTTAGCTCACCATATTATTTAAATGACTGTCCTTGGACCTTGATCACTAATGCTTGAATAACAGGTATACCATGGTAACAGGTATATCCCTATTTCTTGAAAACGAAATATAAAATAACAGGTATACAACTCGTTTTCAAGCAAATGCGTGAAAATGAGTGGTATACCTGTTATTTTAGACGCGTTAAATAACTTTTTTAAACAGATACAAAAGGCACGAAACAAAAATTTCGGAAAAATAGTGTAGAATAGATAACACTTTTACTGTATATTAAAATATTATGTATTGTTTTAATTGAATGAATAAAATTTATGAAAACAATTCACAGAAATATAAAATTGTAAATTTTAAGATAGCCTTAAATTATTTCTAGTAATATTTCTGCTGGAAAACAGCAAATTTTCAGTTCATTTCTAATTAATTGAATGTGTAATTAATTAACATGGGAGAAGTAGACGATATTTTTTCTATTTTTCTAATGAATAAATGTGCAGAGTTAGTTGAAATTGGCCCAATAGTTTAGGAAGCGAGTAGAACATATATTTATATAAAAATGCATAGACACAGTGACTTTAATTTATATCAGGGTAGGCAAAAACCATCATAAAATGTTTTTTTTAACTATGACATAAACCAGCTTTTTTCGTTTATTTGCTTTAAAATGTAGATATATATATTCGTCTTATCATTAGTGTTTTTTTTTAAATTCTGAATTTGAAATAAATATTTATACTCCTTTATATGAGCATTGCAACATCATCAAAAAAATTTCAAACACTAAGTAGTTATTATATTGTTATATTATTGATATATTAAAAGGCTGCTTATCAAATGTAGTGTTGAAACAGTTAAAATCCTACACCGTTTTATAAATTTAAAACAGTGTATGAAAAGGTGAATTTTCTTGTATTAAAGACAATTAAATGAAGGAATTGCAAATTTTGCTTTGTGAAATTCATAATTCAGATTTACATTTATATAGGTTTATTTTTCTATTTTATTCCTAATTCTCATTTATATTTATACGTCACACTAATCCCCCTCAGGGGGACACCTCGAAATGAGGGTGAGATGCTTCCGGCATGGTGGTTGGATCTCGCCACCCTAGTGGGAAAACAAATAGGTGGGGTAGGCTCCTCACATCGATGACCTTCCAACTGGAAGGGCTGTGCCGCGGCCGGTGATGGCCATTAGGACTCAACTACAGTTTCCGCCAGTGTTTCTGTTGCGACAGTCCAGTTATTCAGTAATCGTGGTTTAAATCCAAGTGCCTTCGGGAGGATCCGGGAGTCTAGTACGACTTATTCGGCACACTAATATTAAACCTTATTTTACCTTATTTAAAACCTTATTCTAAAATTTCACCTTATACAACATAAAAATTTCAGAACAAAGGCTCAAAATTCACAATATAAGTTTTTAAAAAACGACAATATCAATATGCTTTTAAAAATGTCTAAAAAATTTTTAAGGAGACCTCTTTTCACCCGTTTTCGGTTTTCAACTAGAATGATCGAATCATATATTTTTTATTCTATATATTTCCAAAATAAATGTGTTTTAATAGTGCCATGCTGACTATTTTCATAGTTTTAAAATACTTCCTATCAACGAAATTAAAAAGCGATGCCTTTGGGGATAATTAATTCCCATCAGAAGAAAGACAAAATTCAAGCTTAAAATCAATCTAATATACTGGGTAGTTATAAGTAAAGTTCTATTTTGAAATGGTTATAAAAGGAAAACTACTAGACCAAATGTTATCAAATTTAGTAATAGTTTAAAAATGGTCATACAAATTTCTTTTCCTCCAAAAAAAAATGTTTCAAATATTCACCACCAGGGAAAAATTGAAGCTGTATTCAATATTGCTAAGCAGAATAGGATATGAAGCCATTGCTTTAAAATGAATCGTTTCTGAAGCGTGTTACAATGTGGCGTCCATCATTTTCTGAAATAAAATTAAAATGCATTATTCCATTCTCAACAGTAGCTTAGCGTATCAGGGGGAAAGTTACTTACA
>JAOUZG010012691.1:3115104-3130291 GCA_026289955.1 Argiope argentata | reverse complement strand
CTGCCCATTGTTCTACGCATTTTTCTAATTTTCTGTCTATATCTTTAGAAATCCAATCTAATATATAATAAGTAACAGACAATTTTTAAAAATGGACGCGCTATAAATTTTTCCGCTATTGCTCTGCTCTGAAATCCAGCTTTATTTCAAAAAAAATTATTAAAAGTTAGCCATATATTTAACATGGTCTACATGCTGGATAAGAGAACAAATTATAGCTACTTATCTTAATCACCAACAACGGGGGGGGGAGTGAGGATTAAAAAACAGTAGCAATAACGAAAATGCCTTAATTTTCTATTCAACAAAGAAACAGGTTGTTGTTAAAAAGTAAACATATTTTTAGTTAATTTAAAAAAGAAAAAATCTGCCAAAAATTAATATTATTGAATGAAGACAATTTTTTGAATTTTAAAAGGATGTTAAAATTATATTTATATTACAATATTTTCAGATGTTAATGGTAAAAAAAATATTGAAATTTCGCCTAATTTTTAATTAATTAAAATTTCCGACATAATAATTTTGAGACCAAATTTGTTAGTTTATTATCTCTATGCCAAGTTTGACGGCAAACAATCTGGTCTGTAAAAAATCAAAATACGCACTCATCCATCTTAATTATTAGTAGAAATTTATAAAGCATACAATATCATAAAATATAGAATTTAGAAATTGTCTTTTTTTAACATATATTAAACACCTTATTAATTAAAAACTTTGAAAAATAAATATGAAAGGATTGAAATAAAAAAAATCCACTAACTTTTTATTTAAAATAATTTTGAATACCCAAAAATAACTTCATATCTCAATTACTTCTTTTGAATAAATTAGAGTTATCATTGCTTGAAAATAAGTTTCATATAAATACGAAATATACAAAAATGTAAATAAGAATTTATTAATTTTTTTAAGCGTATTACCATGAAGCGTATTCCTTTTCAACTATCAGATAACTCAGTCGTTTTGACCAACATTTTCTAAATCAGTAAATTTCCATTCAGAATTACAGAAGAATCTTATTTATAGTTAGTTATGACCCTATTAGTTGGAAAGTTTTCACCTCCAAGTCATTGTTTATAGTTTAGAATTATCCTAACTATGACCAGCATAGTATTTTTTTGAAGTTCATTTATTAAAATAATTATATGAATACATGAGAAAAAATAAGATTTAGAAGCATCACATGATGTTTATACCTATGTTGAGTCTAATAAAGGAAAAAAATTAAAAATTAAAAAAAGAATTTAACAGAAAAAATAGAAAAATTTATCTTCTTAAAAAAATTTTTACTTAAAGATTAAATGGTTGGACTTATTTGAAAAGAAAACCCAACAATATATAATATTTAAACATTTTGTTATAGATTTTCTAAAACATAGCTAATTAAAGTCAATATGAAATAGAATTTTTTTAATCTACGATATTGTTGTTATTCATAGATGACAAGCCTTACTTTTGATTACAAAGTAGTAAACAATCGACTAAATATATGAGAACACTCCTGCGAAGATCTTTTTTGTCATCATGTCATTATAAATATTTATGAAAACTTGATTGATAAGGTGTGGACGATGTAGCTTTTAATAAAAGAATCATCATGAAAAAAAAACAAGCTCTATCATGACTTATTATGAAAAACTTGCGCATTCTCATGAAATATTAAACACTGTAGACGAGAGACAAGCCCTTCTTTGTCTTTAGTCAAATTTTATGTCTCTGAAAGATACTTGAGTGCTCGGCAATGACTTTTGCTCTGAATAAGAAATTTGAATGTAAAATAGATTAATATAATTACCTGCCGAGGCGCAATTATATCTGGAGGGAAACAGATGAGATGTCATTGATTTCACCAGAAGAGGGATACACAACAAAATACCTGCTGTCCACATGGTCACTATGACAACTATTTGTTTTTTGATGGTTAAATAACTTTGAAATCGAAATGGCTGCCATACAGACACCATGCCCTCCGCACACATGAGGCAAACAGAAAAAGTTACTTCCAGTGTCACAAGTTGTACCATAAAAGAACTAAAAGCGCAACCTGCAGCCCCAAGTTTCCAAGTATCCATGGACACATAGATGATTGCAACAATCATGTTCCAAAGGCTCTCCAGCAAAAACACTGCACACAAGTTAGAAAATAGCATGTTAAAAGGAACTCTTCTCAATGTGTAACTTGATGCAATGGTGACAAGAAGGAAGAGATTGGTTACAAAAGAAATCAGGAAGACAATGACCAATAAAACTATCTCCAATATCTCTAATGCAGGGTCCGTTTTTGTGTCTCCTGTGTAAGTTCCATTATAAAGAATCACAACGGTCACTTGAACAGTTTTTGAGTCATTTTTTGGGACGTCCTCTTTTGTTGCCATTTCAACTAGAGAGCGCTAACTGATCTTTGAGCTTGAATGACCGTCTAGTTATGGTTCTGTTGTACTAGAGAGCTACCTGCTATTCACCTCTAGTACCTCAGCGACACCTGTGGCTACGAGTGACGTTTCTAATCGATGCAATGCCTCTCAAACGCTGTTCTTTCACTCGATATAAACAAGCAACACGGATTGATTCTACATAGTTAATGGACTATGGAAGGGAATCTGAGAGAGTGGTGTAACTTTTATATCCGCATAAAATAACAGACTTTCATTTCGTAGCGATAACAATGGGAATATGATTTAAGATTTCCATAAATTTCCTTCATACGATCAAAGAATTACAGGGGTTGAAATTCTTCCCAAAGACAACGACTGCAGATTTAAGTTAATAAACGATTCGTTTAGAAAATTTTGCGTAAAAGCAGTATTAAATGACAAAATTGTAGGTATTCTTCGGAACCTTAAAAATAACTCGCATTACTTTTAAAAACTTTCGTCCGTTTGTATGCTAATAAATGTCGTATCTGTGTGGAATACAAAGGTTTGCAGAAGGTACATAATTCTACCAAATTTATTTTGTTACGGCTTGCCTTCTCTTGAAACACATACAGAATTATAATATCAAGTAAAAGAAAAAAAAAACTTTATGTTACGAAACGTATTCATGTAGATGACCATATAAGAAAAGTACTAATCATAACTCTTATCATATGAAACTGCTCGAATGTCTAAACTGACACTTTTAAACCACAAGTATGAAGAATTTATTGAATGGGTTTTCAGATTAACGTCTTACTTTCTAATATATAAATATATGAAATGTATTGAATTCAAATTTAATTATTGCACTTGACTGAGCAACTATTTAAATTTTTAAAACACGTTTCATTCGAAAAGAGAAATTTTCTTTTTTTTTTTTTTGGAGAGTCATCAAGTAACAATTTTAGTTCGGGTTGCAGATATATCAGAATTTAAAATGAAAATGGGATGACTAAAAGGAACTAAATAAAATATTACGAATTTTAGTTTTTTTTTTTTTTTAATATTTGCTTTCAGATTAAAATCTAATGAATTTAAAAGTCTTAAAGTCATTTTGAATTTTTGAGATAAGAATTCGATACTTCTACTATATGTCTTCACTTTTGATATTAAAATAAATAAAATTATATACATGTAATAAATAATCTGCATGTTTAATTGGATTTCCGATGATAGCTTGTTAGAAAGTATAAGCCTACAACAAAATAAATTTTATTTGGCAAAACTAGTTTGAATTTTTTAGTATACAATGAATATTTTTCGACTTCACATTATATTTTGTCAGTTAATTACATTCTTTAAAATATTTCTTAAAGTTTTTAAATTTTTGACTTAAATGAAATTCCAAAAAATGGAAAAAAAATTCCAGTTTTAAGTATTCGGGAATAGGAATTAAATTTAAGATTATAATGAAAGTAGCATTTATTTTCACTAATTATTAAAATTTCATTCATCTTGACTCTTTCTATTTTTTAAAGTCACAAATTAAATGTATTTAGATGGAATTTAAAGATAGAGCATTAGAAATTTCAGCACAAATTAGCTCAATAAATTTTGTTAATAGATTGATGAAATTCCTTCATTAAAATTACTTTTAAAATTTCTAAAAAGGCTATACTTTAATTCTTAAATCCTGTAGATTAGTTATTCCTAAAAATACATTAAAATATAGAAAATATATCTTGAGTTGTTTTACTGTTTGTTTCTCCAATAGCTACTTTTGGTGAATAATTTGTTAGCCCAGATTATTTATTTTTTAGGCTTTCAAACTATTAATAAGGATTTTTTTTATTTCACCTTGCTGTTTGATATGAATGAAAAACATGAATTTAATTGGATCATCTACCACCATATATCCCATGCGCAAATTTAAAAAATGTATATATTATAAAATAAAACCGAACAGAAATTATTTCTTCAGATTCAATGTCCTGCAGGTTACTTATTTCTAACAGATACAGTGCAGAAAAAAAATATCTTGTTTGTTTTATAATTTGTTTCTGCCATTAGTGACTTTTAGCGACCAATTTGTTAGCCCAAATTATTTATTTACAATACTTTTAAGCTATTAAAATGCAAGGATTTTTTTAATGTCGCCTTACTGTTTGATATGAATAAAGAACATGAATTAAATTGAATCATTTTCTACCATATATCCCGAGTGCAAATTCAAAAATACATATATTACGAAATCAAAACAATCTGAAATTCTTTCTTTGGATTTAATGTCCTGCAGGTTACTTATTTCTAATAGATACAGTGCAGAAAATATATCTTGATTTGTTTTATAGTTTGTTTCTGCCATTGGCGACTTTTGGTGACCAATTTGCTAGCCCAGATTATTTATTTTTTAGGCTTTTTAAACTATTAAAATGGAAGGGTTTTTTTTAATTTCACCTTGCTGTTTGATATGAATGAAAAACATGAATTTAATTGCATCATCTACCAAAATATATTCCACGTGCAAAGTAAAAAGTGTATATATTATGAAATAAAAGCGAACTGAAATTCTTTCTTCAGATTCAATGTCCTGCAGGTTATTTATTTCTAACAGATACGGTGCAGAAAATATATCTTGATTTGTTTTACTGTTTGTTTCTGCCATTAGCGACTTTTGGCGACCAATTTGCTGGCCCAGATTATTTATTTTTTAGGTTTTTTAAACTATTAAAATGCTAGAATTTTTTTAAATTTCACCTTGCCGTTTGATATGAATTTGATTTTATCATTTACCAAAATATATTCCACGTGAAAACTTAAAAGTGTATATATTATAAAATAATATCGAAGTGAAATTTTTTCTTCGGATTCAACATCTTTGAAAAGATTTCTTTTCTTCTTAATCTAATAATTTGATAAATGCAGTCGATAGAATGTTTTGAAGAATGTGCATCAATTTCTTCTTTGCACCTTTTCATCTGGACCACTGAAATTTGGTATAAGGACATATGACTAAATTCAGATATTTCTGTCAATTCTTGAACGAAATTAGTTCTAAGAAAGTCAATCTGTCTGCCTGTTTAAATGCAAACGAATTTGATAATTAAAAATGCAAAGCGTTAGGTAAATAAAATTTGGTATACATGTTTAATATTTAAAATATATATACTTACCAAATTTTGAATTAAATCAGACAAACGGTCGACCTTCTGTCTATCTGTACTTTCGCATTCATGTGAATGCAATCATTCAAAAATTAGATATGTTTACAATTAGTTTGTTTATATGCAGTTTGATATTATACGGCGATGTTTTTAGATATGTTGAATACGACGTAATTAGATACATTATTTTGTTATTGTAACTGTAGTTTTGTGACAAATTTTAGTGTTAATTGGTCGACAAAAATACATTTTCTCATGATAGACTGAGTAAAATGCTAAATAGACCATATTTCGTAACTATTGCTCGCTAATGACGTGTAAGATATTTGCGAACTGACGCAAAGTCCACACTTTTATCCGGGGGAGGGGGTGGAGGTAGGGGATAAAAAAGTACTAAATAATATACGAGAAACTTTTGGTGACACTATTTCCTCTAGTTTATTTTCAGTTATGCTTATTACCCTATAAAGCTCAGCGGTGATCTGGTGGTAAGGTCTCGGCTCGTAAGCCGCAGGGTTCCGGGTTTGAGACCCGATTCTACAGAACGGTCGTGTAAGAGGTTCTGTTTTACGTTAAATCCGTCATGGCAAACGTCCTCTGCCTGGGGTGCTTTGGAGAAGAGATCGCCAAATCAGGTGCCATCCTCGTCATCTGGCCAAGGTTCAAAATTACGAAATTTGCCCCCAAATAACCCTAATGTTGTTATACTATATTATAATTGTAACACGATTGAACTGAACGTTTATACAATAATAAGATCATGATTGATTATAATGGAAATAACAATGATATGAAATAAATTAGATTAAGTGTGTGGACTCATTTAAGAAACAGAAATAAAATAAGAGTTTTATTACCAAAGAAAATATAAAAAAGATATAAATAATTTTTAAATGCAAGAGAATTGTTATTAAGTTTACGTGAAGCAGATGCATCTCATTTGAATTTAATCGAGTCATTTTGTCATGAGAATATGAATTGTTTCCATTATGAAACAATTTACATGACCCCATGAGAGTAAGAACTGACACCATCGAAAGGAAATCGTCATGAAACTACATGAGCATGAAATGAATCCATTTTAAAAGGAATTGACATAATCCCATGAGAGTAGGAACTGACACCATCAAAAGGAAATCGTCATGAAACTGCATGAGCATAAACTGAATCCATTTTAAAAGAAATTGACATAATTCCATGAGAGTAGGAAATAACAACATTGAAAGAAAATTGTCATGAAATTACATGAGTATGAAATGAATCCATTACAAGAGAAATAGACTTGACCCCTTTTGAGCATGAATTCATGTTATAAGCAGCCAATAAATGCCAGTAGGAACATCAAAAATATCTGTCATTGGTCCAATGTATTTAACTGACAGGATTTTATCTTTTTAAATGAATTTCGCCAAATATTTTTCCTTTATTTTTATAGTTCATGATCTTTAATTAGTCTTTGTTAAGATTAAAGCATATTGCTTGAAAAGAAGTGGGCTCTGATGATAAGATGAAAAAAAAATGTGAATGTTTTGTCTGCATTGTGTCTATACTCTAAATATTTACATCCGTTATCTCACCTTATGTCATCCTGTAGCATTATTAATTAATGAGTGGACGGACTTTGAACACTTGGGATATGATGTATTTAAGAAAAGAAAACAGTAATACGAACAAAAATAATGATCCAAAAACCAAATGTTTTCTTGCAGCTTGTAGTGCTTTAGATGAGTAAATCAGTAAATGATTGAAAAATTGTCTTGGAAGTCAATGAGTGTGAGAGGCAGGAACATTATATGTGTATTCTGGGCCTATCATACTCTAATATAAAACTAGCTGTTAAAATTTTAAAAACTTCTATTATGAGAGGTGATCAATAAAACAACGGATTAAAATATATCAATTGTTAAAATAAACACATGGTAATGAAGAATTAAGTGTATTAGGAGAAAAAAATTAAATAACTGAGCACATGCAAATTTAATAACAAACAATAAAAGCTCAAAAATTTAAAAAAACAGGTTCTAAAACATAAAATAGAAGAAACTAGAAAGAATTTGAAGCAAATTACATTAAGAAAAATTACTTTGATATAAAATAATGAAATTAAAAAGTGGTTTAAAAAACATATTTTGTTTGCATAAAAAATCATTTTTACGCATTTATAATAATTTATTTTTTAATAATTAATTCATATAAATACTCGAAATAATCCATAAATCTTATTGCACCCATAATATATCTTAATTATTAATAAATATTGACGATTTTTTTTTCTTTTTGATATTCATTATTATTGAATTAACAAGTACTTTGAAGTGAACTATAAAACAAACAAACAAATCTGTCTCAAATGCATAAAAAACTATGATTTTTTTTATTACTTCCCTTCTCAATGACTTTACATTGTCTCTAAACGCGAAAGCTGCATTTTTCTAATGTTGATCATTGATCTAAGTTAAATTATTATTAATGATTTGAATACAATCTTTCAGCGACTTAAATTATAATATATCGATTAAATAAAGAAAATATTGAGATTTCACACGTATTTTTTTAATTTTTTTCTCATTATTTTATAATTAAATTAAAATGTTCATTTTTTATTTCTTTTAATTTCTGCGATAATTTAAAACTAATTACAGTTATAGAAAATTACACGATACTATATGAAAACACTCTTTGAGAAAATAGTTAATCAATTATTAAAATTTATATTACTTTTTTTATAAAATGGCATAAATGATTGGAAGATGGTATCTCCTATGTACAAATTCTGTATTCCTATTATAACCAATTCTACTTTTTCATGCATTGGAATGTATGTCACTCTTTCTACTCTTTAATATTCGAAGTAACACAATGTTAGATGCTGGGGGTAAAGATTCCTCAACATATAAAAAGGATGTAGCTAGCAGGTGGTTAGAATCCCTTTCTGCGATGTCACGGCACGCGTAGCGCATGCGCTCAACATCATTCTCCAACAGCAAGGAACTTATAAAGTGAGAACACTTCCCCTCCTTCTATGCTTTCCCCCTATTATTATCATTTTGTACCACGCGACACCTTGAAAAATGCGTCTGGTCTAGGAGCAGATGGATAGTTACCAGGTGAGGCTAAAAAACTATTGTTAACAGGAGACCCTAACGGAGTTTTGCAGGAACTATTTAAGTCCAGGTGGAGTTAAGGAATCTCACCACATCAAATGCATGTTTAAAATGAGTTCGATCGGAGGAAAAAAAAAATCTCAGCTTTGTTTTCCACTTGCTTGAATTTTTAATGGCGGCACAACGGATTTTCTTTCTATTATTGAATATTTCTTTTTGTTGTTGTTGAAGGAAATGTTGCAGTGATTTTTATTTATTTATTTATTATGTTCTTTCTTTCACACGGGGAGAACAGTTAACTTAGAAAATGTGTTTAAGATGGTGCTGATGAAAGAAATTTAAGCTGATGAAAAAAGGTTGATTATTAATCTAAAATAATATAAGCAATTTAATGGTTTTACTTCACCGAGTTCAATAGCAAAAGAATTAAAAATTTATTATGAAATTGTTTTTGTATTTTGATAAGTTGACGCAATCTTGTTTACAAAATAAATTAGAGGAAATAAAAAAACTATTTTCGATTGCTTTAATTAGGACTATGATATAAATTTTATCTATGCAAATGAGAAGTTAATTTGACTAGAAAATTCAATAATAAATTTTAAAATAATATTTTCTTTATTTGAGATTATATAGTAGATTCGATTAGTGACTAAGTGGGTATATTTCAAATGAAGAAATGGCATGACATCATTGCACATATTCGATGACATATACTCGATTTATCATATATGATATCAGATATATGACTTTCAATCATGTGATTAGATTTCATTTGCAACTTATTTAGATATAGGAAATGAACAGTCAAATAGAGAAAATAACTAATTTCGATTAGTTCCATCTCATTAATTGCAGTTTCTTCTACCAAAACTGAAAAAATTATATATAATTTGTTTCTGAAGAGACATATTATTTTTCATTTAAGAATTTAATAAAATAAATGGTTGAATACAGAAAGATTTTTTTAAAATTTTATGAAAACGTTTCTGTATTTTGAAAATATGGAAAAAATCTTATTTATAAAATAAAAATAAAAAACTATTTTTGATAGCCCTGATTAGAACAGTAATATAAATTTTATAGATGCAAATTAGATGCTAATTTGACTAGAAAATTCAATTATAAATCTTAAAATAATAATTCCTGCATTGGAAATTATGTTGTAACCTCAATTCATACTTACGTGTTCAAATGCGCACATTTCAGATGGAGAAATGGCGTCACAACATATATTCGATGACAACATTTCATTAACAACCTATTTAGTTGTATAAAATAAACAGTCAATTTGATTTTTAAAAATATAACTTCACTTAGTTCCATCTCATTAATTACAATTTCTTCTTCCAAAACTGAGCAAATTATGTTGAGAAAAAAAAACAGATCCAGATTTGAACTTCTAATAACTAAAAATAAAATGAGCAATAGAATAGCAAATGTTTAATAGAAAATTCTTATTAGCATTTTAGGTCGAAACATACCGCTTCTATACAATAAAACTTTCAAAAACAATGGGAACTCAAGGAAGATTTAATATCGCGCAGATGATAGTTGTCGTATCAAAGCTTCGAATACATCATTTTATGAAATCCAAATAATAACATCTGCTCATCAGCTGGAAATAATATTGTTTTTGTAGAAAAGTAACTGGAAATCATTATTTTAGATTCAATAGTTGTATGAATAGTTTAAGACATTATATGAATATTCAAGACATTATATGAATATTATATGTATAGTTCAAGACATTTTAACATTCCAAATTATACTATAGTTATCATTAAAAAGTCGAATTTATTGCTTGAATAATCGTTTTCATAAAAAAATTCAAAAATCGCTTTCATTAAAATAATATGAGAATAATAATATTTTTCTCGATGCAGTTGTGTCTAAATATATAAAATTAAAATAGTTTAGAGAATACTAATAATATATATTTTACTAAATCACTATTTTATTTTTGTCGGTGATGTAACTGAATCTAATTTTGTTGATGATGTAATTGGATTTCTTTAATTATTTCAAATCGCTCCTCGCATCGTTCAGCTAGCGTATTGTAAGAATTCGTAAATAAGAATGTCATTTTAGATGCCTTTCGTGTTTGAATCATAATTACTGCTCCAAATAGTTATAATGTAACGTTAAAATGAAATATAAGTAAAATAAATCGACTAATTAAATCGCTTCTGTTTATTCATACGTTGTTATAGATCTGCGCTCTTTTGTTATTTTCCTATGTACTGGAATTAAATTTCCTAATAATAGTAGGTATAAATCTTCAATCCAAGTCTCTAATTTTCTAAATCCTAAATTTATATAAATATTAATTATTTATACTAAAATAATTAATATGGTGATTTAAATATACCTCAAACGATTTGTTATCAATATTTGTAATTGTTACCATTTTGAGATGAATTAGATTTGGAACTGATGTAGATTTTGTGTTAAAAAAAGGATTGCAATACTTAAGAATTTTTGAAAATTATAAATCATGGTACCTAATATTTATTCAAGGTCATGTTAAAGAATTTTATGGTCATCGAAGCTTTAACAGCGAATTCTTCAGTCAGTTTTTTCAGCACTTAATTCGAAAAAGTTACTAAGATAACTGAATCAATTTAAAATTTTAATCGAAAATTTAAATTATGATTTTAATTTCAGTATTATATTCTCTATTAAAATGAGAAATTGAATTCTGCCAAAAGAATTTATAAAACATTTGTTGACCTTTTGTTGAGGGGGAAGGGACAGTGACTAACATGTAGAGGATGTTAACTACTATTTTGTTTTTCTCATGAAAGATGTTTCGAAAAAAGGATTTTGATTTCAGTCAGTAAATCTTGCGAATAATTGAAATTAATTTAGATGATGAGCTCTTTTATTTTTCAGCCGATGATTTAAAACAATTTTTTTTACTTTGTGTTTTTTCGTAATTTGCTTCTGAATAAATATAATTCATCCAGTCAAGCTTAAGCCACAAAATGTGCGTAATAAAATGTTTTCTTTTGGGGGGGGGTGGATTAATATCCTTGTAAATAGTTTTAAAATGCGTGTAATATTTTGTCAGTCTATCTGTCTTTATCTTGCAGTAGCAACTTCCATGCATACTTTACTAACTATTTTGAAAATACCAATTCACATGAGTTCGTGCTCAAAATAAATGCTTGGTTCTGTCATCGATGCCATAAATGCTCGCAAAGGTTATTAATTTTCCATAACAAGGAGAGCAGAGGGGTTTTCAGGGGGAAATTATATGGTTGGTAATAAATAGGCGTCTTCCTCTGCCTCTTGTTGACCCGAAGGATGGGCTCCCATACAATTCGGCGTCTACCACCCTCGGGCAAACCCATACATCAATGCGCTTAAAGGTCGACACTAGTAGCTTCTGCGCACCACCTTAACGCCAACGTTTTTTGTTTACTAATTCGGAGTCGAGATAACGGTATGAAAGAAACTCATCGTTTGCATCGCGATGAATAGATCAGTTTGTTGTTCTGGGCAGATTTTATTTTTCCATGTTATAGAAAATTTCCACTTCCGTTGTAATATAATACTATTATATAAAAGAAAATGCAAAATTATTTTATCCTAATATTTATAATCAGTGAAAATGGATAATCAATTTTAAATATTTAAGAAGGTAGCTGTCAAAAACATTTCGTAACATTCGTTGTTTTACCTTCTCAAGAAATTTCTGATTTTAATAGAAACCTAAAACTATCTTGATTATCCAAAAAGGCACTCGGCCTTGTGCAATATTATCTGAATTAAACAATATTGATCAATATTGTACAATATTTGTGTGCTAATAGGATCTGCTCTATCATTGATTACTGTGTTATATACTTACTTCTGATATAACCGTGTGATACTTAGTGATGCACGATGTTTTTTTTAAATGTTCAATAAAAAAAAATTTCAAATAAGATTTTTTTTCAGTCAGCACTTTTTAAAATCGTTGTTAGAGGATTCGGTTTTATTTTTTTCAGGTTGTGCAAGAAAGCAAGTTTTATTTTATTCAAATAAAATGAATATCAGAACAAAGAAAATATGGGATGCATTATAAATTAATTCACTCAGATATGCATCCATCTGGAATCGAAGAAATGAGACCAATTATAATTATTTATAAATAAGATTATAAAAATGATGAAAGCTTTGCAAAAGCTGAATAAATTATTTGTTTAAGAAATTTCTGTGACAAAATTTAATCTCAAAATGATCTACAGTTTTAATAAAGAAATTTTCTATAAATGTTTCTTACCATATTGTTAAAGTACTGAATTACGAAATTTTACATGAATAAAAGAATGTTTTTCCACTTTTAAACTGAACATTATTTGAATACATTTATGCTAAACTTATACAAAAGGCAGTTTTTCACACTACTATATCTATACTCTTCTTACCCTTTTTTCATCTTTTAATTTCACTTGCCTAACAACTCATTTAGAATTTCTTATGTTTTAAAATAGGGTATATTTTTAAGGTGTAATTATATTTTAAACATCGTGATATAAAATAAATATACTTTAGAATATATATTAATTACATGAAATATTTTTATTCTATTATTTACAAATAATATGCGTTTTACAAAAATTTCACATGGAAAGAAATTCACGACCAGGCAATGATTTATAAAAAGAATATTTTAAGACAAAAAAAAGTTTTAAAAAAACTTTCAGAAAAAAATTCTTTTAATAACTTTGAAAAAATTACTCTTAAAATTTAATCGGAATCGAAATAATTATTTTATATTGGTACATTTAGTCAAAATAATTCTATGCTAGTTGAAGTAGAAACTTTTAATCTTTAAAATATTTATAAATAGCTTAAATAAACAAAAACGGCAAAAGTAAGAATTTTGGAAATCAAGTAGAAAATTCTAATTAACGCATATGAACTTTTGAAATACATTTGTTCTAACCAATGAATTATTCTTAATTAATATATCTAAAATATTCAAAGCAAGAGAAATAATATTTAAATAATTATATAGTTATAGAAAATTTATCAACAAGACTTAAAATTTTTCTTTGTTGT
Organism: Argiope argentata; assembly: GCA_026289955.1. NCBI lineage: Eukaryota > Metazoa > Arthropoda > Arachnida > Araneae > Araneidae > Argiope > Argiope argentata. The sequence continues at coordinate 3,116,608 of JAOUZG010012691.1, read as the reverse complement.
TTTATATTATTTTCCATGCATTAAACCAAAAAAAAGTTTAGTAGAAGCTTTTCTTCTTTAAAATAAAATTTTTAACTGCATATTGATACATACCAATTGATTAATTATGTAAGACATAACAAATAATAATAATAATAATAATGCATTTTTGGTTGGTTTTAAAAGCCCCGGGTTAATTCTAACCACTGCATATGACTGAAAATATTAAAAAGTAATCGCAGCATTGACTCTAACCTGTAGAAGATAAATATCATAGTGATCTTTCAACATCTTTCCACTTGACACATTTCAGAAAATATTACAATGCATTTACATTGCGATATATTTTTTTCTGGGCTGTACTGTAAAAAAGAAGTGTCTTCTTAGCCGTAGCTAATAGATGATGATACTGAAATAAATGGCATTTTAAACGGTTCTCACTTCAGGCAGATTTTATGGTGGATCATAAAAGTTGACCTTTTTGAGTACTTCTCTGTAGTCTCTGTAGCCACCCACATCCACAGAGAATTCGGCAGTCAATTTCCATTTCCCTGTATTCTATGCGAGGCGAAAGCATTTTTATTCAAGATGAAACGACTACAGACGCTGGAAATATATTTTCTTTCCAAAAGCGAGCTACCTTTACACTTTTTATTTGGAGCGTTCATCAGACAAAACAACGGATGGCGATCAGCTGCCATTTTTGTGTGAATGTCTCACCTGTCTCAACGCCTCGGAGAGGAAAAAAAAGGGAGATAAATTTTCTGTTTAAAGAGATCGAGGAGGTTTATTTAGATTATAACTGTAGGCTGAAATCACTGAGCTATTGCATCACTTTTTCTCTGCATTCAAACAATGAGACTTTTTTAATGGCCGTGGATGCAAATATGAATAAATTTGGCGCTCCAGTAAGCACTTAGATGTAAATATTATTTTCGAATCGAACTATTATAGTGTTTGATGTCTTGAATACATTTCTTTATTGGAGATATCGAACTTATTTGCATTTTGTAAAGAATAAAAGCCCGATGATTAACTTGTTAATATTTATCAGCTATGGTGTTTAAAATGGAGGACCGAAACAAGTAACTTTATGGACATGTAAACATAATAGTAAAGAACAAAGTGTGTAATGAAATTCCGCGAATCAATTTTTTAAAATTATAAACACACTATAGATATAGAACAAACTTTCCATAGATTAAGATTCAAAAAAAAGAAATCAGGTTTAGGAAATAGAAGAAATCAGGATTCAATATTGGTATTTTCAATATTGAGGAACAGGGATTATAGAGTAAATCAGGATTCAATATTGGTATTTTCTGTATTGAGGAACAGGGATTATGGAGTAAACCAGGATTCAATATTGATATTTTCAATATTGAGGAACAGAGATTATAGAGTAAATTAGTATTCAATATTGGTATTTTCAATATTGAGGAAAAGGGATTATAGAGGAAATCAGGATTCAATACTGCTATTTTCAATATTGAGGAACAGAGATTATAGAGTAAATCAGTATTCA
>JAOUZG010012691.1:3088872-3110104 GCA_026289955.1 Argiope argentata | reverse complement strand
ATTGTACCACTGTTAAGGAATTAATAGTTAATTTTATTGATTAAGTGATAATTAAATTCTGAAGATATTAAAATTATGTATTATAAATCAGAATATATAAATGGGCAAAATTCCAAAACACCAGCACATCAGAAAAAGAGTGGAAAATTAAATCTAAAATTCCGCCTTTATCAGCTTGAAACAGTTAATTTAAATAAAAAATGTGTGATAGTTATTTTTTATCTGTTTTAAAGCATTTATTCCCAAGTTATTTACTCTTTAAATATTAAATCAGTAAAATAAATTTTATCTCTAAAAATTAGTTACGATTAACAATTTTTATCTCTTATTGTTTTTTTTACTATTCGGATAGCTGGACGGACTTCATCTGAATGGATTTAGTTCAAAATTTGAAAGGAAATGGAAAAGGTATCGAAAGGATCAAATGCCAAATTTTATGTGTCTAGCTCAGGGCATTTTTTAGTTATCGCATTCACAAAAATACATAACTCCAAAAAGGTCTGAACTGTGGAGATTCGCCTAAATTTCGAATTCGAATTGTTTGTAAATTTCAATAATTTATCTTTGAATTCTTCGTATAGGAGAAAGTTAAAAACTACAACTTTCCTTTTTCAGATACGAAAAATATGGCAATAAAATGTATTTTTCTTTTACGATTAAAAAAAATTCTAAAGCCCACAAACAGTTATAATTCAGAAAAGGTTTGAAATGTGGAGATTCACCCAAATTTTGAATTCGAATTTTTTGTAAATTTCAATAATTTATCATTGAATTCTTCGTAAACGAGAAAGCGAAAAACCACAAACTCCTTTTTCAGATATGAAAAATATGGCAATAAAATGTATTTTTCTTTTACGATAAAAGACACATTTCTGAAGCCCACACACAGACATAATTCCAAAAGAGTCTGAAACGTAGAGAGTCACCTAAATTTCGAATTCGAATTGTTTGTAAATTTCAATAATTTATCTTTGAATTCTTCGTATAGGAGAAAGTTAAAAACTACAACTTTCCTTTTTCAGATACGAAAAATATGGCAATAAAATGTCTTTTTCTTTTACGATAAAAGTCAAATTTCTCAAGCCCACAGACAGACATAATTCCGAGAAGGTCTGAAACCTGGAGATTCGCCCAAATATTCGAATTCGAATCGTTTGTAAATTTCAATAACTTATCGTTGCATTCTTTGTATAGGAGAAAGTTAAAAACTACAACCTTCCTTTTTCAGATACGAAAAATATGGCAATAAAATGTATTTTTCTTTTACTATAAAAGTCAAATTTCTGAAGCGCACACACACACAGACATAGTTCTAAAAAGGTCTGAAACGTGGAGATTCGCCTAAATTTCGAATTCGAATTTTTTATAAATTTCAACAATTTGTCTTTGAATTTCGCGTATACGAGAAAGTAAAATATTTCTATCTTTCTTGTTCAGATACGAAAAATATGGCATTAAAATTTATTTTTCTTTTATGATAAAAGACAAATTTATGAAGCCCACAAACAGACATAATTCCGAAAAGGTTTGAAACGTGAAGATTCGAATTTATTTTTGAATTTTTCATTTACGAGAAAGTAAAAAATTACAATCTTCCTTGATCAGATACAAAAAATATGGCAATAAAATGTTCTTTTTTAAATCTTACGATAAAAGACAAATTTTTCAAGTCAGATAATTTCAAAGTAAAATATAAAAAATATTTACACTCTAGTTATTTCCACCAAACTGTCGCCTTAACTGGATCACTGGTGCAGGACAAGACAAAGGTTACTGATGTGGTGATATAATTATATCAATTAATTTACAGAAAATTATCATTATCCTATTAGAATGATTAATGATTATCAATTTACTGTAAAGCTTTCATGCCACCCTAAGTCATCGTTCATCGTGACTCGCTCATCGCGAGATCGATTGATTACCAGAGTATAGAACAAACTGTTGACATCTTTGAGGACAAAATGAGTCCTTGTAGTTGACAAATCGAGTTGCGATAAAACAACCATACTTTGAAAATTAGAGGCATCCATCTTTAGTGTGAAACTTGTTTTTCAAACTAACTCGGAACCTGTTTCATATTTTCAAGTGATGGGTTAATTACGTAATGTGTTCGACTTGGCACATCAGCAAAAATTGCAACAATCAGCATAAATCATTCGATTGCAATTGGCGCCACAATTTTTACTTAAGCAAGTAAGTGTTATAAATAGCACAAAAGCAATGTTTTATCATTTACGGTATTAATCATCAATAACCTTGCGATGTTATACGAAATATGACGAATTTAGAAAGTAAATAATAAGTGATTTGTAAATTATATTTTCTAAAATAAACCAGAAAGATATTTCATGCAGAATAATAAATATAAAAAACTAAAAGTTTCATTTCCTAAACACAGATGTTATTTTTTAATTGCTTAGTGAAATATATGCGAATATAATCCATCTCTCTATTCATATTATACTTTTAGTATGAAAAGTAGCTATTTTTACAGTTAAATTTACAAATTACATGGTTTTATAATTAGTTGTTTTAAACACATGTTATTTTAGTTTTTCTCCTAAAAATTTCTTATCAAAATTCTAATAATAACTGATGTGTTTATGTTCAATCTAACTAATTTATTATTTAGTTGCCAACTAATTTATCATTTTAGCTGTATAACCGAATGCTGCTTGAATATTAGATACAAGAACATTTGTATCTGTATTCTTATGAAATTAAATTACCTGAAGAAAATATATTTCAAAATGTTAACAAAAAATTTTAATGTAAAAAAATTCACTGTAATTTTAATTTAACTTAAATAAATAATTTTAATAATAAATTATTTATTTAAGTTAAATTAAAATCGCTTTTCACAAAAGCTCATTTTTATACTTGAGTAACATTGATTCAAGATCAATGTTACTCAAGTATGAAAATGAGTCATTGATTTCATCAAAAAATAAGTAAATTATCAATAGCCGTAAATTTAATATTAATGTAAAAATTGTTTTACATGAAGATGAAGAATGCGAGTTCAATTCTTGCAAAAATCAATAATTTTTTGATAAATTATTTATATTAACTTTAATTATTTAACAAAAAGTAACTTAAACAAAAATTTTCTTTTTTGATCTAAATAGGAATTGATTTTAATTTTTTTATATTACTGTTTTTTTATTCTATTAACCTATTTATAAAATTATTTAATATTGTATTAAATGCCGTTTTTCATAATGAGACATGTAATACGAAATTTATCTTAAAATATTAAATGTTTGACATTTTACGGGTGCATTTAAGATTTCTTATGAATAATATCATCTAAACTCCCCATTCCTTGCCAAATTTAACACCAAAAAAAATCAATACAAAAGCAATAAATCGAGATTTTTTTTTTCTGCATTGAAAATAATAAATTAGAGGGGGAATCTTGATATGATAGAAAAGAATATAAACCTTTCTCGGTAAATATATAGTTCACCCCGTTTTCAGCGATGATAATTACTTTATCCAGTCAGGATACAGTAAATAAGCATTGTTTAATTCTACCCCCTCCTCTTCGTCCACCCCAGAAGTAACCCGTTGCAGTTCGTTAGCAGCCTGCGTCGAGCCACGCGCCAAGACAGGTGTTTATTGCGTTCCAGATTTCCCTTTTCCTCCCCCTTACAACTGCATTCACTCGCCTCTTCGAAACAATGATAATGATTATCCCTCCCCCAGCATTTCAGGTGGTCCCTTCTAATTGGACAATTCTTTCAACTCGTTGCAGCACGTTTTGCCCCAGGCTCTTGTCCATTCTCTACGGGGGTGAACCGACCAAATACGTGATGGGTGAAATTAATTTAAACAGAAACGAAGTGAGTAAATTTTTTTTCCTTGACGGAGATTTATTTAACGGATTCCAGATGGATAGAAAATAAGACATCAAAATTTTATATTGACGAGATCATTTAAGAGTTTTTAATATAAGTGATCTTGAAATACAACAAGACGAACTTAAGCATGGATCGAACTGTAATAATTTCTAATCGTTCATTCAGACTGTAATAATTTCCTTTTTTTTTCATTTACACTGTAATAATTTCTGATTGTTCATTCAGACTTTAATAATTTAAAGTCGGTCATTCAGACTGTAATCATTCATAATTGTTCATTCAGACTATAATAATTTATAATCGTTCATTCAGACTAATAATTTCTTATCTTTCATTTAGACTGTAATAATTTCTAATCGTTCATTTAGACTGTAATAATTTCTAATCGTTCATTCAGACTGTAATTTTTTATCGTTCATTTAAACTGTAATAATTTCTAATTGTTTATTCGGACTTCAATAATATCTGATCGTTTATTCATACTAAAATAATTTTTATCGTTCATTTAAACTGTAATAATTTCTCATTGTTCATTTAGATTGTAATAATTTCTAGTCATTCATACAGAGTGTAATAGTCTCTTATCTTTCATTCAGTCTTAAAATTCAGAATTTGAGAAATGGAAACTTCACAAAAGTGAGGTATAATTTATTTACGCCACGATTCACCTCACTTCGAGCCTGCAAGGTTTAGATTAACTTGTCTCTTAAGGGTAAAAATCAGAATAAAAAGTCGAAAAATAATTAAACTATATTTCGAAGAGTAACAAGTTTGGGTGTTAATTTTAAAACGAGGAATCAAAAAAAAGTACTTTATATCTTAAATATGACGTCACATAATATTTTTAAGCAAAAAAAAAAGTTAATTTGTGGAAAATAAAAAGTTGTTTTAAAATAAGAATTGTTGCTGCTTATTAAACACAAATTGGTGGTGCAATTCAGAATTTAATTTTTTATCTCTAACAATGCTGATACAAAGCTTAGTTAAAAATTTTACCCAGCAATTTCAATTAATATTCTTTTAAAGAACATTGTTTCTATCGTAGAACAATAAAATACATAAATTGATTTAATCAAAATCATACGTCAAATGAACCATTTTTATATCTATCTTTTATTCTGTTTATTATATTTTTTTTAAACAGCAGAAAATTTTGAATCAATATTAGCTCTATAAACATATCTGATTGTATTAGATATTGATTGCTGCAGCAATATTTATTTCAAAAATGGCTTATTTCCAAAAGTTTTTTTACAGGATGTACTCAAAATTATTGAATTTATCATACATTTTTAGAATGATTTTTAATACATTGAAATTAAGTTTCAGTTTAATATAGCTAATACTTTGAATTCAGTTGCTATTTTTCTGTATACTATATTCAGTATATTATAACAGAATGGAACTAAAAATATGAGTTTTACGGCATTAATTATTAATAAATTATTTTGGTGACTTCATAAAATATGTCAAAAAGAAAATTCGGGAATCCAGAAATCTTTATAAATCATTTCCATAAAATGTGATTCAAGTTATCTGAGATAATTTGAAACATATTTTAAATACACTTTTAGGTTTAAATACACTTTTGTAAACTTTTATTTGGGGAAAAAAGAAAAAAAAAGGTTTTCAAAGGTGAAAAATTTTCTCGATTAAAAGTCATAATAGCGTAAAAAATTGCAGGAAATGTATTTTTTTTTTAAAGTAACATTGTCGTGTTATTTCCTTATTTATTAGATAATTTATAGCCAAATATAATTTATATAATTTTTATTACATCTTTTTAAAAAGCAAAGCATCTAGACTTTCAAGGACTGTGTATGAACTTTTCAGTAAAATAATTTTCACGTTGTAAAATATGTTTTAAACAAACCAAAACTCTTAACTATATTTTTAAATTCAGGATATATTAAACCAAGATAAATAAAATCCTAATATAAAAAAATGTTCGAAATTGGATATTACCGATTTTTTTTCAAACAAATTCAAATGAAATCTTCATGTAAATAAAAATCATTATAATTTATTCAAATTTCTGCAAACATTGAAATTATTTGTTTTTGTTTTGTTTTTCCTTTGCGTATGATTTCGCACTAATTATTCCTTCCTTTTAAAATGAATTTATATAGAATGAAGTATGACACATATTTCAATATTTTCCCCATCAAACAGAATATGTAATAGGCTTAATATATTAAAAAAAAATATTCGCCAGTTAATTTAGACACAGCATTCCAAAATAATGCCCTTTTAAAAATCATTCACAAAATGTATATATTTTGTTTATTAATTCGAACAAACATGAAACATATTATCATCTCATTTTACTCAATAGGTGTTTGGAAATGTATTTTCTGGGGGAGTGAATCATAGCACAAACAAAAAAGAAAAAAATAGATATTAAAAATAAGTAAATAAAGATAATACTGTCAGTATAAACGAGTAGTTTTTTTTTCTATTTTTTATTTGTTTTTTGTTTTTGTTTTTATTCCGACAGTCGTCAGAGTTTTAACGACCCGCTGATCACGCGTGCGAAGTCAGATAGATTCTACACCTATCTAAGTAGAGATCTAATTACTGGCGACGGATACGTGTCACAAAGCAGGTGCCACGCGCAGTCTCCGAAAACACCAATGCAGGTGCGCATGCTTTGCTCGCGAGCATTTTAATACAAAATAATAGACAGCTATAGAAACACCTGATCCATAATTCTTTGACGAGGATTGCCGATTAAAGCTAGCTTTGCTTAATTATTTTAATAAGCAGGTGAGGTCGAGATTTTTCGGTAGCGAAGTCTCAAAAGGATTTGGGCGGTCAAATTAGCATATAGCGAAACCAAGGCATCAATATTCAGAAGCAACCAAGAGTAATTCGACTGATACGCAATGTCCGATTACTCTTGGGTTTCAAATAAAACTAAAAACTATTTTTTATTAATGTCTATTCTCAAGGACGTTGAGATCGGGTGTTACATGCGAAAGAATATGTGTTTTATATTTTTTAACAGCCACATATCGTCCTTTTTTTAATATTAAAAAATAAGATTAATTTCATCTTTTTTTAATTGTTCTCAACTGCGGATTTGAAGTCATATATTAGGAGACAACCTCTCTATATAAGATGATTGATTTAGTTTCATATTTCAACACATTTTTAACGTATTATTTTATTTTAATTTAATATAATTTATTTAATATAATTTATTTTATTAATTTGTGGAAATATTTTTGGAGGTAATCCATCTATTATCTCAAAACTGCTATATAATTTGCTGCTATCGGTCTTTCAGTATAGCGAGACTAACACTTTTCGACGATACTATTTAGCGATGATATATAAGGATAGGGCGCATTTCTGGAGTTTTTCTTCGTTCTTTGAAATTGATTTCTGCCTCATTAAATATTTTTTCGTTCTATTTTTTTTCACGTATATGTGAAAACGTGTGTCGTTTCTGATCTTACTATATTATTGTAACCCAAAATTGATAGTTAATATTTAAAAGAATGATATTCTGTAGCTGATAATATTGAAATGCGATCAAAGTATCTCCAACTATCGCTAACGTGTTAATGTTGATTGCTTATGAATATAAGGGTATTTTTCATTTTAGTATCGCTTGGCTACCACTTTCTGACAATACTACCTTGCAAAGGGATGAAATGTGGAAGGATGAGTGTATTTACAACGTTTTTCTTCATTCTTTGAAATTGATTTCAGCCTCATTTGATACTTTATTTTGTTATTTTTCCCACGTATATGTGAGTGTCGTTTCGTTACTGATCGTACTACTTTATTGTAACTGTAATTGAAGTGGCTTAAAGCTATCAAATTGTTGAAAAAAATATTTTATAAAATATCAATAAATGTTTCTGAGATTATCTACCGTCGTTAATATCAAAATGTTATTAAAATATTCAGTAACAAATAAAGCAATGTATTTTAACCTAAAAATAGTTATTATTTTGTAAAAATCTGAACTATCAATTTTTAAGAACAAAAATCTATTATTTATTCATCAAAATTGAACTTGTAGATAGTTCACAATAAATAAAAAGTTCCTCTAAAATATTTTAATTCGAATTAGTATCTTTTTCCTACAATATTGCGAGTAACCTTTAGTTTTTACATCCTAAAATAATCTGAGCTCACTTTATTGTTAGATACAAACATCTGACGCATGCGCAAACGCGCGGAGGGTTTTAGAATCCGAGAATGGACAGTAACAAGGAATATATGTTTGTACAAAATATTATTATATGATGAAAGAAATTTCTTTAGCGTAAGATAAGAAATATTTTCTTATCCAACTTTATCACAATTGTTTCTAATACAGTGAGAGACAAATGAAAGTAAACACCCACGATGGATTTAGAAAAAAATTTGTTTCAAATATACTATAGACATAATATAAAAAAGTTATATACAATTATTGACTTAATTAAACAGTTTTTAAACTTTGAGATAATTTGTGGCGGAGAAACAAACGGCACCAGAAAAGAGAAAATTTATAAAAATTGTTAACTCGTAAGTGAAATTGGAAAAATTATTCAAAGAAAGCATTGAACAGCGCAGAAATATCTGGACAAATATTCAAAACACAGAGAAAAGAAAAACCGAGACGACTTACTGATACAGAAGTGAGAGAAGTTGTATTAGAGATAAAAACTAATTCAGCTGCAAATTCTGTTAAATATTCTCAAAGTAACTCGCAAAGACAGTAATTGCAAGCATTATAAGACATTTTTTATGAACAAGAGTTCTTCATAGAACTTTAGACGATTTGCACGAGAAAACAAAGCTAATCCAGCTGCAAGTTTTTTAAAAAAATATATATCAAAGCAACCCTCAAAGACAGTAGGTGCATGAACTTATATTATACGAACTTTTTCATGAACATGGATTACATGAATGAACCATTCATCACAAAATAGAAACACAAAATCTAATCGGTGTCTTCTGTTTGTCAAAAAATATCTTAAGAAGGATTTATATTTTTGGAAAAAACTTTATTTAGTGATAAGAAGAAAAAAAGAAAGAAAAAACATTTGTTTGTTAAACAAAAGCTGGGGGCGGGGCGGGGTGTAATTCGGTCATGCCTGGCTTTTGCATCATTAAAATGGTAATAACATGGTAATATTTAAAATGGTAGTGAACCAATAATGTTAAAAATTTGGAGAGCAAAGAATTAAGAATACAGTAATAAGTATTCATTTAAGATAATTAAACATGAGGGGGGAGACCGGAACAATCTGGGGGTGTATAGGGCAGTAGGAGTCGGTAATTATTTATTTGCAGAATCTACAATGAACTAAATGGAGTACGCAATATTTAACGGATAATGTTGCCACTAGTATTATTTAGCCATAAATTTTTAATTCTATCAAAATCTAATTCTATATTCCTTAATTTCTCTAAATTTCTCATCCCTTCGCTGTAATAAATATCCAAAAATAGCAATTTATCTTTTACTTGCTATTTTAATTTTAATTAATTATTAATCTAAAAAATATCCACGGCAATTAATCTTTTACTAATTTTTATACTCCTTCCACCTAAAATTTCTGAAATGTAATCAGAATTAATTAAAACATAAATCTCATCTCTGAGATAGTATTATTGACTAACTGTCCATTTTTTTCAATGTAATATCTCTAATAAACTTCGATGGAATCCGAAATATTGCTGAAATAATCAAATCAATAATAAAAGCTTGTATTACAATGTTCAGGTTAGAATATTTCACATTTTTCGAAGTTATTTGTCTTATATAATAAAAAAAATTATCAGCATCTTCACTTTTAAATGTGGGAATATTTGAATCTTTCTTATAAATCCCCTTCAAATTCAATAATTCTTCAATATCTTTCAAAATAATGGTCTACCATGCACTCCAAATAATAGTGCATAATCGCAAACGAACATTATCTCCTGGTTTTGTTTTGATTAAAGCCAAAAATATTTGTTTTAAAATCTAATATGGCAATGTTAATTATTATTTTGTTGTTGGTGATTCAGAATTTATATTACCTTAGGCGTGGTGTTGGCGTTACCTCCTCAAAAGTGCCAAAATATTCTTCCTTTACATTTGAATGTTCTGGCGTATCAAATAGTTATGCGAAAAGAAAAAACTTTATACCTACTGAAAATAAAACTAGGGCACAATTCTAGGCCTCGGTAGTTGAAATGCTATCACCAATTTTCTACGCCAACTTGACTATCTCACCAATTTCAGCTATAACTAACCAATAAGGCTGTTCCGTCATTATTGTGTAACTCACTGTAGTTATTCTTTTATTATATCTTTGTTGTGTTAAGATTTAGTAAAACTTTGTTATGGTAAGATTAAGTCACTAAATTAATTTTACTAACCAAACTTTTTCAACGACTATATCAATGTAGTGATATCGATGAATTTTGATGAAATACATCTTCTTTCAATGAAACAAAGTATTGTTTTAGTTAATTAACTGGCAAAGAAAATTAGCAAAATCGGTCCAGTTGTTGAGTTTGGAGGTACGTCTTTTTTTTTTTTGGCAGTATTTCTCGAAACGTAATAGGAGGCCCTGGATGACATATCGAAGAGTCATGAACTCTTAGACGAAATAAAAATTTACAAAATCTTTGAAACAGATATTTTATTTAGCGTTTGCGACTGTTAAACTGTCTCAAGGATTTTTCAGGGAATGAGCAGTAAAGTAATATCTTTTGAAATCTCTCTTGAAATCAGAGGAAGGGAAGGGTTGCATGATTGCCATCATTGGTTTCATATTCAATTATATTGGTACTGGCAACCTTAATTAATAGGAAATAAAAAGTGACGAAATCGGTATAGTGTTTCTGGGTGGGGGAGTAATTCTTTAATATTATTCATCATTTCAAATAGATAGATAGATATGTTGGTCGAATGACTGGCCTCCAAAGGGAGCTAGTTAATCTTTTATATTAATAGATTCGATGAAAATATTTCAAATTATCTCAATTATAAATTTATACGAAATAGTTAAAAAGAAGCTAAATAAGAGCTTCTCCAACTTTATAAACCCGCGTCGTAATTTGCAGAACGAACTTTTCTAATTCATTTAAAATAATGCATGAAGCAAAATTTAGATTAAGAGATTTAAATAATTACCCTTTTCAACTAAAATAAATCATCTTTCTGCATAATTTCGTACTTAATTTCACTGAATTGTGTGCCTTGAATTTATTTTACTGGTACTGTCAGTTTCAACCGCAAAAAAAGAATGGTAATTTTTAAAAGCAATTAATCAAAATGTTATTTAGAATTTCAGGCGCCTTTTTTAAATATATTGTAATTGCTACCCGCTTTCATTTTATACGCATATTTCTTTTTCATTATCAAATGTTAAACATTTTATTTTCATTTAAATAAGATTATTGCAGTGAGCTTTCATTTTCCCCCTTTGCTTCGTTCGTTGTCTTGAAAATTACAGAGCATTAAAATATGAAGAATTTGATAGTATCATTATTATACAAATGTACGGCTTACGACGCGCGTGTTGTAATGGCAACCCTAAAACATGATTTATGAAATAACTGAGAGATGAATTTTTATTCTTGTTTTGATCGCTTCTCGAATTCTAATGAGATTAAAAGAATCTTTTTCCTTCTGATTTATTTTAACAACTTTCGGAAATCCATCCTTTCAATTTAGAATCGCATTTTTCTTTTTACTTTCTCGTATAAGATGTATAGAAAAAGTATAGTAATGTTTAGAAAAATTGAACTAGATATTATGACGAATTTCCACATTTTGCACCTAAGGAGATCGGATTACACATTTTTGTAAAATGTCCTTCTGTCTGTCTGTGACAAAGATCATTAAAGAACTCTTGGAGGTAGATGGTTGAAATTTGGTTTACTGTCTTTACACCACATTTGTATATTTCTTAAAAATTTTCAATAAAATATACACATAAAAAGTCTGTCTGTTCGGCTGTTCGAATATAAATTAACATGATAATTACAAAATGAGAGCTAGAGAGATAAGATTTCGTACACAGACTTAACATCTATAGTGTAGAAAGTTGCCAAAGTTTGAGCTAATTTCCGAAAAGGATTGACTGTCTGTCGTTCTGTACTTTCAGAAGTATGTAAAAGGATCATTGACCTAAATACAGCAAATTGGGACTGGGATTTTGTAACTATACATTTAGTGTTGCATCGAATATTTGTTTCAATTGATGAAGAAAAAATGCTTAAAGTACAAATTCAATTTTAGGATACTATGAGACCCATGCCATGAATTAATCGCCAAAAAATTCGCCAAGGAGTACACGATAGATTCAGTAAAAATTTTAAATTCTCACCAAAAGTTAATATTTTGCAACTATTATGCTTCAATGTCATGTAAGGCAAGTTTATAGGTGAATTTACTAGAAAATCTGGGGGAGACAATTCCCACTGTTCCCATGCCAGGGATTAAGCGCCAAAAAATTCACCAAGGTTTACACGATAGATTCTGTAAAAATGTTAAATTCACACCAAAAGTTAATATTTCGCAACTATTATACGTCAATGTCATGCAAGGCAAATTTATAAATAAATATGCTAGAAAATCTGGGGGAGACTATTCCCTCTGTTCCCATGCCAGGGATTAATCGCTAAACAATTCGCCAAGGATTATACGGTAGATTCAGTAAAAATATTAAATTCACACCAAAAGTTAATATTTCGTAAATATTGTAAGTCAAAGTCATGCAAGGAAAGTTTATAGGTGAATATGCCAGAAAATCTGGGGGAGACCATTTCCACTGTTCTTATGCGAGGGATTAATCGCCAAAAATTCGCCAAGGATTACACAATAGATTCAGTAAACATATTAAATTCACTCCAAATTATTGTATGTCAAAAGTCATGCAAGGCAAGTTTATAGGTGATTATGAGAGAAAATTCGGGAGAGATCATTTCCACTATTTCAGATTGAACGGCTTTGTATGGCAATAGCCAAGTGCAGTTCCATTGTAGACAGATTAAAAGTGTCAGAGACCGTTTCTTACATAATCTCCACGCGTCCACAATCGTTACTATACAATTATCCATATCCAGATGATACGTTAACGAACTAAAACACGATTCTCCATTGCAAAGTAACGCCCATATTTCATTAATGACGGCTGTAGACATCTTTTTTAAAAATCTTTGCGTGACGGTTTGTATCGTATGCAAATTCTTTTAGAGTTACATGAAAGAGTAATTGAACGATAAAATGAAATTTTTCAAGAAGCATTCAATTATCCAACACATGTTAGATATCATTAAAGAAACTAATGTTTCTTTTAAAGGAAAAAAGGTGCTCAAATTGACTTTCCAATTTATAAAATATCAGTCGAAGGCGCAAATTATTCAAATTCTACATAAGTGATGGGCAGTATTCGACATTTTGCTCTCCGGTATTTTGACATTTGACTTTCAAGTAATCACTGTTGTTTCAATCCATTAGTAAAGTTTAAAAAAATATCTACTTCACGCTCCATTAAAAAACTCATCATTTAGTTGCATCTTCCAGCAGGTGAAGTGTAACAAAGTAAAAAAAATTTTAATAAGTAACATAGATATTATCATATAGTTTCCTTTTTATTTCTAATGGAAGTATTAATTGACAAAAAAAGACCTTAATATAAAAGTTATGAATATGATTAGTTTTTTTTATCAAATGTAAAGTAACTGGAGAAAAATTTAGTCATTTAAAATAATCAACGGTATGGAAACTTGTTGCCCAGAAAATATAATTATTTCTAGGCATATAATTATATTACATAATATTATTTTCTCTATAATTATACTATATAGCAAACATTATTATTGTTATTATTTTATTAACTCGTTTTCTGTTCTGTCTGCTCTGTGCAAATTCTGCTATCGATTTTAAATAACTCCCCGACGAACTATGGATTTGAAAGCTTAAACATATTTTAGAATCGGATGGCAATGCAAAATTTAGTTGCTTTTTTTAAATCTTTCTTTGTTTGTCTGTTAGGTACAATTTTTGGGCGTTGTTTAGAGATTTTTATCACCGATATATGATAAAAATCTCTAAACAATCGATTACAATCGATTTTATCCGATGAGTGTCATGTTAGCTCATCAGATAAAATCGATTGTAATCTCAGGAACACAAAATTAAAAAAAAAGATAATTATTTAAATAGAATATTATATACGTGGGAGTCTAACCAAATCTTCCAAAAAATTTTAGACTTTTCAGATAGCGCCTGCGTGCTGACCAATGCTGACTCTTCAGGTACCATCATTCGGATGGCACCTGAAGAGTCAGCATTCAGAAAGAATCAGCATCAGGTGCCATCATTCAGATGGCCTCTGAGCCGTGTTAATCTCTCATTCACATGAGCAGAAAGATGCTTAGCTATTGATGTCAGATTGAAGGTTTCAGGTTTACATAGGTAGCAAATCTGCTTTGAAATCGAATTTTCCTCTTTATCGACCGAATCAAAGATACCATGAAACATATTCTCACTTGAAGCACAACAGCGTAGTATCAAAATTTAATTTTTAAATCCATTTTTTATCCTACATGTGCAAAAAATAACGTCACCTTATAGTAATTTATTCACGTACAGCAGAGTAACCTTATCTTATCAAAATCGCCAGGTTATCTTACGTTACAGCAGTATACGGCAACATAAGGTAACCAGCAATTTCATATTGCATGAAAGACCTAATCATGCTTGTCATGAGATTAAGAAGTCAAGTAATTGATAAGTCAATTGACAGTACTAAATTAAGCAATCGTACCATTTAAAAAGTATAAATTTATTTATGAATATTTTTACGAACTAATAATATTTAAAAGCAGCCGCAATAAAGTGATTTAGTACAGCCAAATTACCTTAAGTTACAGCAGTATGCTACAATATAAGGTAACAAGCAATTTCATATTGCATGGAATTCCTAATCATGGTTGTCGAGAGATTAAGAAGTCAAATAATTGAAAAGTCAATTGACTGTACTAAACTAAGCAATCGTACCGTTTGAGTGCAAGTGCAAGTATATTTATGAATATTTTTACATACTAGTAACGTTTAAAAGTATCCGCAATAAATTCATATTGCAATTAAGCTTCAATCTGAAAAGAATGCTTATGTATTCTGTTTTTAAACAGGAAATAAGAAAAAAAAATTGCAATAGTTCTTTATGATTGTAATAAATACTGAATATTCTTCTTTATTAATTTTTTTTTCATAAACGAATTTTTTTATGCAAATGGTGGTTTCAATTACCTCTTTTGATTGTCCTAATTTTCTTCACCCGTTATGAAAATGCTACCTATTATTTTTAATTTTTAATGTGCACTTATACTTTCTAAGCATAAAAAAATTCAATATTAAATAAAAATGGATTCTTATTCAAAATATGAAATAAAAAATATTTAAAACCACGAAATATTTTCGATTTGTCCTGTTGAAAATCTGTTTAGTTCAAGAATTATTCCACTTCGAAGCTAAAATCTACAATATTTCATATCGTTCTGAATATCTCTTCGGAAGGGGGGAGGACAACTCAAAATGAGAATGAAATGCTTCCAACATGGTGGTTGGATCTCGTCGCCCTAGTGGGTACAGTAACAGATGGAAGTTGGCTCCTGCCGTCGATGGCGGGACTTTCTTCCTACGGGGGAGGGTTGTAACGTAGCTGGTGATGTCTTTTAGGACTCAACCACAATTCTCGAGGGCCCAAGGTGAGGACCTGAGTACCCAACGTTGTTGAGGTGGCTCAGTCATTCAGTTTTATGGTTTAAATCCGAGCGCCTACGTGGCGGGTCGGAGAATCTGTTATGACTGACTATCGTTCTGAATAGATACATGCAAGTAACATCGCAAAAAATTATCATATATAACTGCAATGAAGTTATACTTTCGTATGAATTAAGAGTGAAAATATTTTACCTGATAATACTATGTAACCGCAACTTATCATAAATATGCAGAAATTTCACGTATATTAAGAGTCGAGGCTTAGTTATTGATTATCCAATGTATTCATTCTTGTTGTTGATTTCAATAAATAATCAAAAATATCTTTCTATTAATAAAACTAATATTTTTCTAGATCTCAGATTCACATAGAATTCCCTTAATTCAATATAATGTCGTAGTAAAAAGTTTCGTGAGAGCTCTTAATTCTATGAAATATCTTGGATTTCCTTAAAGAACACACAATATCTAATAAACTCCATATTTTTGAGAAAAAAAAATCTTTTAATGCCATCGAATCAAAAAACCATAAACATAGGTTTTTGTTTAAAAGGATTTATATAGATTATTAAAAATAATATATTGTCTTTTCATCATACAGGGTGTCCGTAATTAAATGACTCTACTTTAAAGCTGTCTACAGACAAAACTGTTGTTCAGAAAGTTATGAAATTTTGTATAGAATTTGTTTGATAGTATAAAAAAAATAGCTCAAAACTTTGCCACGAGGTTCACTTTTTCAAATGAATTTGACGTTTAGCCCATTTTTGACAAATTTAATTTCAACAAAACACGTTCAACATGACGGCCATCGTTTTCCGCTACCGTCTGGAATCGCAAGATAGCATGTTTTACAGTTGACCATAGTGTGTCCTGGGAAGTAGCAGGAACATGCTGTGAGATGTTGCTTTTTAAATCAAGTAAAGTTTTTGGATTATCATGACTTACCAGAGGTTTTTAATGTCCCCAACACCAAAAGTTGCACTGATTTAGTTCAGGAGACCAGGGAGGCCACAATCATGAAAGTGAAGGCTGATGGCACGTTCTTCTGTAAAATGATTATGGAGAACACCCTTCTTCACAACGGCTAATGTGTAGAGGAGCACCATCTTGCACGAAAATTGTGCTCGAAAGAAATTGACGTACTTTTTGTAGAACATGCTATCTTGCTATTCAAGACAGTAGCGGAAAATGGTGGCCGTCATGTCGAACATGTTTTGTTGTAATTAAATTTGTCAAAAATATGCCAAATATGTAACTCATTTGAAAAATTGCCCATGGCTGCGAAATTTTGACCTTTTTTTTCCCTTCAAGCAAATTCTAATCCCTTCATTATATCCTACACAAAATTTCATAATTCTCTGAACAATAGTTTCGCCTATAGACAACTTTAAAGTAGTTTCATTTAATTATGGACACCCGGTATATAATCGTCCAAAAAAATCTGTTACGTTGTTTTCGTGTCGCGACTGAGACAGTTTTTTTAATGTGTGAGAATAGAAAAAATGATTAATTATGGGATCATAAACTTTACGTTTTGTTTACACTTTTATATCGGATTGCAACAATTACCTTTGAGTTGCAATTTTCATTATTTACATTTCATGGGAAATTAGTTCCTTATTTCCTTAGATTCAGTTATTTTTTTTTCAGTTTTAACTCAGGTAATTCATTTTCTATTTTGCATAACGATCAACATTTGTTTCTGTCCAATTTTAACGATTAGCCTTAATTTAAGTAGGAATAAAATTAAGAAAGAAAAATTCAAGAAAGAAAGCAAAAACGCTGTGCAGCTCTGGTAGAATATTGTTAACGTTTTCACCAGCAACTATGAATGAATCTACATAATCGTAAACTTCCCTTTTTATTTAAATTCTTTTACGCTAGATTGTTGCAAAGTTCAATGAACTGAGGTTTGCAATTTTTTTCAAGGTCAATTAAAGGTTATCGCGAATATTTTCTTTGGGCATTTTTTTACATGTTATATTTGGCATCACCTTTTGCTCTTTCAGTAGGTAATTATTCAGTAGATCGATTTTATTAATTAGCTTTTATTGAATTACTAGCCGCCTTTGGCGACCAGTCGGTTCGCCAGTATTAATGCTCGCTAAAATATTCATATAGTATTTTATATAGCTGTGTCGCATAACAGGTTTTTCACCAAAATATTTTTAAACCAAATAAATTTTGATAATCATATAATTCATTTATAGTATTATTTTCTTCAGATGTTCTGTTCATTGTACTACTCATCTTTCTCTTTCTATCCGAGCAATGATTGCCCCGGAATTGATAATTTCCTTACATGGTGGAGGGAAAGGTCTAAAATTCTACGTTTTTATAGAATAATGAGATTCAAATTTTCATAAATGTAAACACACTAAACATATAAAGACACAGTTG
Source organism: Argiope argentata (assembly GCA_026289955.1). Taxonomy (NCBI): domain Eukaryota; kingdom Metazoa; phylum Arthropoda; class Arachnida; order Araneae; family Araneidae; genus Argiope; species Argiope argentata. The sequence goes on along the minus strand of JAOUZG010012691.1, from coordinate 3,092,104 downwards.
GTTTTCAAGAGATGCGAAAGTTTAAAAACAGCTTGGAAAATGCCACTCACAGAGGAAATAATGGTGACACACACACACCCTTCTTTTCATTCTTTTTTTTTCTTCCCTGTCCAGACTTTATTTTGAGCAGGCATAGATTAAATATTCATGCCGACTAATAATAAAAGCAACTATTTTCTTTCTTTTTTAAACATCTCGTTATCTATAAATGAAAACCAACGGACTTCACGAATTTCTTTCTAAACAAAATCATAATTTATTACTTCCTGCTATCTAACTCAGTTGTTGTGGGGGAAGGAAATGAAGATTTTTGGCGGAAAAGTAAGAAAAGTGTCGTTTTAACTATTTTCCACGCCGTTTTTTAATTTTTTCTCTCCATAAGAACCATCCTCGTGTCTTAACGAAAATATTAAAATAAAAATTAGCCGAATTAGTCGAGCCGTTCTCCAGTTTTGCGCTTAGTAACGCATTTCGAGCTGCATTTTTATTAATATAGATGAGTGAGCGTTATGGGTAGAGTGTTGTTTATATTGAAATGTTTTAGTACAAACATTCCCCGACCTTCGTTGATTAATTTTAATGTTACTGCATATTTATTTATATCCGAAGTTACTGCAAATAAACTTTTTTTTCAAAGCAATCTCAAATGCGAATTGGTACCCTACCACAATTTTTATGAGTTAATTTGTGATAATAGGAAGTAACACATTGCTAACCGCACAACATCCTATCCAGGCTAAGTATCTTTTAGTATTGTAGATTTAATATAGCTTGAACTATATATTTTTTGTTATAATTAAGATGGAGTTTTTTTTATATATAAAGAGGAAACAATATTTAAAAAGTAGAAACCACGCTCTATTCAATGAAGCAGTAGAAATGGATCAGTTCTGATGTCTTAAGGACAATCTTTAAAATACAAATAATCCTCTGTGTTAAATAAAACCAGTACTTTATTTATTTCATTTTGATGAGAATTAATCATGAAAATAATTTTAATTTGTCGTATACCGAGTTTATTTGGAAAAAATGTATGATGGCCATTCATTTACAGGAGCTATTTAACTTTTTTGTTATGATTTAAATTTTTAAAATAAAGCAAAAATAATATTTAAGACGCAGTAACTACTTTATATTCACAGAAAAAATAAAAAAGAGTTAGTCCTGAAATCTAACGGACTATATAAAATTCTCGTTGTTAAATAAGGCCGGTACTTTAATTATTTTATCATGATGACGATTGATTATAAAGACAATTTTAATTAGTCGTATACAGAGTTTATTTGAAAAGATGTATGATGGTCCTTTATTTACAAAAACTATTTAGCTTTTTTGTCATTATTCAATTTTTTATATGAAGAGTAAATAATATTTAGGAAGTAATATCTACTTTCTACAATAGAAAAGAATTAGTTCTGAAGTCTTAAGGGTTATCTTTAAGATGTCCCATGCCAAATAAGGCCAGTATTCTAATTATTTTATCATGATGAAATTATGAAGACAATTTTAATTGATCGTAAACTGAATTTGTTTGAGAAGATGTATGACAATAATTTATTTACAGAATCTATTTAGTATTTTTTGTTGTGAGGCAATTTTTATATCAAATGGAAATAATATTTAAGAAGTAGTAACTACTTTCTATTCACAAAAAAATAAAAAAGAATTCGTTCTGAAGTCTAACGGATTATCTTTAAAATTAAAATAAATAGTGTTAAATAAGGCCAGTACTGTAATTATTTTATCGTGATGACAATTCATTATAAAGACAATTTTAATTCGTCGTATACCGAGTTTCTTTAGGAAGATATATGATGGTCATTTATTTACAGAAAATATTTAGCTTTTGTTGTTGTTGTTTTTGTAATGATGCAATTTTTTTATAAAGCGGAAATAATATTTAAGAAGAAGTAACTACTTTCTATTCACAGAAACAATAGAAAATAATTAGTTCTGAAGAGAGACAGACTATTTTTAAAATTTTCAGTGTTAAATAATGGCGGTATTCTAATTATTTTATCATGATGACAATTAATTATGAAGATTATTTTAATTCGTCCTAAACTGAGTTTATTTGGAAAAATGTATGATGGTTATTTATTTATAGGTACTATTAAACTTTTTTCCTCTGATTTATTTTTTGAAAATAAAGTGGTAATAATATTTAAGTAGCCGTAACTACATTCTATTTACAGAAACAGTAGAAAGGAATCAGTTCTGAAGTCTTACGAACTATCTTTAAAATGCCTAGTAATAAATCAGGCTGGTATTCTAAATATTTTATCATGATCACAATTAATTATGAAGACAATTCTAATTAGTCGTCTACCGAGTTTCTTTAGAAAGATGTATGGAGGTCATTTATTTATTTTATTTATTTATTTTGTTTATTTATTTATTTATTTTGCATTGGTGCAATTTTTCCTTATAAAATGTAAATAATATTTAAGAAGAACTATCTTTAAATTCGTTGACGGACTATCTTTAAAATTCTCAGTAACAAATAAGGTCGGTATTTTAATTATTTTATCATGATGACAATTAATTATAAATACAATTTTAATTAATCGTATACAGAGTTTCTTTAGAAAGATGTATGATAGTCATTTATTTGCGGAATCTATTTAGTTTTTTTTATTTGTTATGATGTAATTTTTTATATAAAGCGGAAATAATATTTAAGATGCAGTAATTACTTTCTATTCACAGAAACAATTGAAAAGAATCTGTTCTGAAGCCTCACAGACTAACTTTGAAATACCTAGCATTTAATAAGGCAGTATTCTAATTATTTTAGCATGATGACAATTAATTTTGAAGACAATTTTAATTAATCGTATAACAGGTTTTAATGGGAAAGTGTTTAATAGTCATTTATTAACAGGAACTATTTAGCGTTTTTGTAAGAATTCATTTTTTTTTAAGATACAGAGGAAATAATATTTAAGAAGTAGTAACTACTTTCCAGTCACAGAAATATTAAAAAGGAATCTGTTCTGAAATCATATCTGTTATGTTTAAAATGCTTGGTATTCCTTAAGGCTGCCATTCTAATTATCTTATCATGATGACAATTAATTATGAAAGTAATTTTAATTAGTCGAATACCGAGTTTATTCGGAAATATGTATGATGGTCATTTATTTGCAGGTTCTACTTATTATTTTTTATTGATTCACTTTTTATATAAAGCGGAAATAATATTTAAGAAATAATAACTACTTTCTGTTCA
>JAOUZG010012691.1:3075169-3085440 GCA_026289955.1 Argiope argentata | reverse complement strand
AAAATAGCATGTCAAGTTTATCAAAACATTTTATGAAGAGAATTTATCGAAGAGAAACGATTTTTTTCTCACTTATGCATCATTATCATGATGCATAAGTGAGAAAAAAATCGTGTGTGTGTGTGTGTGTGTGTGTGTGTGTGTGTGTGTGTGTGTGTGTGTGTGTGTGTGTGTGTGTGTGTGTGTGTGTGTGTAATTTTGTGCAAACAATATTTTTATATAACAATTATGATATAAGAACTATTTCTATATAATAAAAAATATTAAAAGAAATTTCGTTCATTAAAATGCAGTAGTCTGGCCTGGAATTAAATAAGAATAGAAATTTCAATAATAAAAGTGAAATTTTCTTTAAAGAATGCTTCATGAAGACCTACATTTATTACGTCAATATTACAGGCATAAAGTAGAAATATTTAAAACTCTCAATGTTAATTTTTAAAGATATGAAACATTTTGTATTTTGAAAGGAAATCAAAAATGCTACAAGTCATTTTATTGATATATATTTTAGAGAGTACATTTTTCAAACGTATTTGATATGCTTTATCTCAGAATCCTTTTCTACATACGCTGCATGCACCAAGTTAACAGTCAGTGTTTATCATATTCAAAGCAAGGCAACCCGAAGACCAATCAGAGACGTAGGCAAGCGTTCAGCTCACGGGCAACGGATAAAGCTAGCCAAAAAGGAACAAATAATATAAAAACATGTTTTAAATCTATTCCTGGTTAAATAATTAAAAAATGTAGGTTGTTAGAAAATTCTTCTTTTTAGTTACTTTTTATTAAATAATTACTAATATTGTATTGTTGTTCTCATGTTCCGCTTTAAAACGGAAGAAGGAGTGCTGTAACTTCTGAGGGTATGAACCCCTGAGCACAGGTCTAAATTCTAGCTCACATACGCCACAAACCCTTTTTACGGGGAGGACTTCATTTATTCATCCACAGATCGTAATTTAGATCTGAAACATAGAGCGATAAACTCAGACCCAGTACCCCCAGTGGTATTCCTCTACACATGGAAGATTTTGAGACCACGAAAGATTTAACGTCAGCCACACACGGAGAATATTCGGTTGGCGGATTCGAACTCTCAGCTAAAGGAATGCCAATCCAACGCCCTACCAACAAGACTATTTCGGTCTCACAATTGCAATTACTATAAATAATTGATCAAAAATTATGATAGCCCTGAATTTTCAACGGTAATTGAGGATTTAAAGCCTATTGTGGCAACGCAAAATGTTTGAATTTTCTACACCAGTTGGGGTATCGCAATACAGAATATAAATTTCTAATTTTCTTTATTCTGTATTATTTTAATTCGAAAGTACTTCAAAATAAATCCGGAAAATCGATTAATTAACAATGTTTAATTTTAAATGCATCAAACATTAAGAAAATAAACAGAATGCTTTAAAATAATCGGTCGAAAACTTGTTAAGCCTAACCTGATTAGCATGGGTTGAAAACAAACTGAATTGGTTAATGAAGAATAAAATGACAATTTTTGGCGAGAAAATTAGTTTTCAATTAATTAATATAAAAATTAATGAATTAATATTTGAAAAAACTGTATTAACATCAAATGTCGTCCACTACAAATTTAAAAAAATTACTTGAACTTGAGTGAATGAATAAAAAGTATTTTATTAACGACTGAAAATTTGAACAAGACGGGTAGCTTTAGGATAAATATTCGCTATTACTATAGTTGTTACCACATGTATTCCCTATTTCAAAAATGTCGGTCTATATAAAAAATTTAGAAAGATTCATCTTCCCAATTTAAATGTTTGATTAGTTACACTATCCTCCCGTAATGATGAAACACGAGTGCTTCTTTGGTATAAATATCGAAAATTCCACTCCAGGTCAGATGAAGAGAATTGTCACCATTATCGTCCTTGAAACTTCCCAACCCCTTTAGAGGAAGGTCATTAGATTCGATATCAAATTTAATGATCACCGGGCCCAGGTTTGGGGTGGAATAATATTTCCAATTTGGAACCCTCCGCTTCTGAAAAAGAGATCATACCACTAGACCGTCGGGGCCTTGATTGTACTCTCCAAATAAAAAATAAAATAAAATAATAATAATAAAGGGAAGCTCTGCGTGTCGAAAATACAGAGAAATACTGATAGGAATAATCCAACTTTCAATAAATTACACTTAAATAAAATATCTTACAAATGTTTGGAAATTTCTATCAAGTCATTTAATTGATTAAATTTTATTTAATAAATATTTTATTCATTCATCCATTTAAATTGTTAAATTAAACGAATAAAATAATTAAAATAATTAAGTTAAATGAATAGTATTCATTTTTTTATAAAAAAATTATAAAACTTTAAAAAAGATTTCTGAAATTTTAAGCAATAAATTGGAGATAAACACTTAATTACTCGTCACTCGTTCTTTTAAAGCCGTGAACATAAATTTTTATGAGTCATATTTCCGAAAAAAATAGATGAATAAATTTTAAGCAAAAGACCTAGAGCTTCCTATGAAGCGTTAACTGTATTTCTTGATCTTTAAAATGTTTATAAAGTTGTTGTAATGTAATTGTTTTTCTTTAGAAAAGCTAAAAATAAAATTGTATTAAAAAAATTTAAATTTTCATTACAATGTTGTTATAAACTTATGAATGAATATTCATCATTTCATAATAAAACCATGTATATAAGATTCTGAATAAAGTTGTCCGTTACATTGCAGTTACAAACAAATAAATAAATAATAGTAAAAATAAAATAATAATTTTTTTAAAAAAATCTAGCCGCAAAATTATTTTAAAACACTATACTCACAATATTCAAAATGAAATTGATAGTTTATCGTGCTACAAAAAAATACATTACAACAATAGGAAAAAAATAGTGTATATGTAAAAAAGGAGTTTTGTTTCCAATGAAATACATGAAATCAGAAACCTGAATTATCCAGTTTTTTCATTTTAATTTAAAATGAATAATTTTCTAACATTTAAAATAAAACAATATTCATTCTCTTTACACCTTTTCCTTATTAATATGCACCATTCATAAAATACATAGACGTTTCTCCCATCGATTAACGAGATAAAAATTTGACCTACATCCAACCGATGCAAAGAGAAAACTAACTGGATTGATGACGGCACCTGAAGTTTTTTTCAACACGATCCGTTATTTTGAAGTATTTTGATTTCTTGTCTCACGTAAAAAAGATTCAAAATTGGCTCTTAATAATAATCCCAAAAGATCCAAGAATCCACAGTCTGCTTTGAGCAGGTGATATTGCGTGCGTTGACTTGCCAGCAGGTGCATCATCTTAACCCTTAATCCAAGACACAGGTTTTGCTTTACTTTTTTCCCCCATCAGGATGTTATTTAACCAATGCGGGTTATTGTTACAAAGTTTCCCGTTATCATTGTCACCCAGCTATGCGGGTAAAAAAACTACTCGCCAGCAACAAATAAAAACAACTTCAAAAACATGGAAATTGCTTAGATCGTTATTGTTTTGTTTTTTAGATCTGGATTAGCGAATATTTCACACATTTACGCAAGATATAGCAACAGATATTCTAATAATAATTTTTTTCTCAAATTAATTGTTGCAGCTTAGTCTGTTCTATAATGAAATGGAATTAAAAAACATTAAAATCATGATTTCAGCTTTGAAAAGCATTTATTCAGTAATGTCTAGGTTTAGTTCTTTTTCTTTATTTTGATAAATAATTCAAAAAAAATAATAAACGCTTATAAATATCTTGAAGAATAATTATTTGATTAATATCCTTTTTTGAAGTAAAATTGTGGGGACATTTTAATTTTGAATCACCGAGGCATGCATGGGGTAAAATCTTAAGAGTTATTCCATTGTCTTAACTTCCATAACCTTAGAATGTTTGATTGACATCCAAATATAACACTTTTCTAACAAGGCATATCTTAACTACTTTTTTGCGAATTTCTATTAGAAATAACTCATTAAATAAATCTAACTTATACAGTTTGGGAAAATTTCTGCAGCTAGATTCTATTTTTGAGAAAAGCTACTTGCCTGTTGAGAGCATAGCTAAAATTGTTTTTTTTTTTGCAAGATTGCCTTTAATTAGCACATAGTGAAGTTTATTAGAAAATTTTAACAGTTAAAAATAAACCTTTGATTTAAAACCCCAGGGGACACATCGTAATTGAGGATGAGATGCGTGGTTGGATCTCACCAACCTGGCGGGTACACAAATAGATGGAGGTGGTTCCTCCCATCAAGATGGGATGTACTTCCTACGGGGGAGAGCTGTACCGTGACCGATGATGGCGCTTAGGACTCAACCACAGTTCTAGCCAGTGTTGCTTATGAGTGAATCCGTTCATTCAGCCCTAGTTGTTTAAATTCGGGCGCCTGGTATGGCTAATATTTGTTTTACTGATTGTAGTTGCCGTTATGTTCAGCTTGACAATGGAAGAAGGGCTCAATAGCTTCTAAGGTTTGGACCCCTGAGCACCCGAGGGCAGAAGTCAGATTTCTATTTCACACACGTCATAAACACTTTTTACAGGGCTGACTTCAATCATGCATTTCGTTCATTCATCCACAAATTGTAACTTAGATCTGGAACAGTTAACGATCACCTCTGACCCAGTACTCACTGTGGTATTACTCTCGACATGGAGGACTTTGTGGCCACGACAGATTTAACAAGCGCCAACCACACACACTCGGGAGTCTTCGGCAGGTCCAGTTCTAACTGGCAAACTAAGGAATATGAGTCCAACACTCAACCAACCAGGCTATCCCTGCCCTAATGACACTACTTAAAAGTACCATTTGAATCTGGCTTATATCTTCCTAACATGACCATTTTTTATTTGGGTTATGGAGACTGTAAATATCAAGTAGTTAATATAAACTAAAAGTAGGAATAAAAAATGCTTAATTACTAATTAAATTAATTAACATATTTTGATTAATTAAACAAATTCGTTGGATTCGCTGGGATTAATCTGCGAGGAATATTATCTACTGATCTAAAAATAAAGCTGAACAATTGATGACAAAGTAAATCCTAAATAAATGATTAAGCAAAATCTCTTAAGGAAACAAGTATCGAAGAACCATAAGAATGTTGAGAACCTCCTTGAGGCTTTTCAAGCGCTAAATAAAATAATTTTTCTATTTAAGTGAATTGATAGACCAAGTTATTAATCTATTTCTGAATAATAAAAGATTTATTCATCATATAAAAACTACCCACATTCGGCGCGCAGTTTGTTCGGCCAGTTTATTAACTTATTGAGCTGTTAAATTATTGATATTCGATGCATTTCTTAAAAATAAACATTTCACCAAGTTATTTAATACAACTAAAACACATGAAATCAATTAAAACATTTTAATGCAATTTACAAAGCGTAAATTTTACGAAATAAAAACGGAAATGAAAATCCTTCTACAGATTGTAGGATATGCAAACTGATTTGATCGAATATTTTTGTGGAGAATTTGAAGAGTGTAAAAATATTACTTCTGAGAGTGTATCAAATTAAATTAAAAATACTATCAAAGTTACTTGAAAAATTACACGAAAGGGAAATTTATGTCATTAAAAGGTAATTTTTTGTCTTAATATAAAGCAGAAAGCACTTTATATAAGATAAATGTTTTGGGAGAAATGAGTATGAATTTGCAAAGGCAAGTCCTAGTGATTTAGGCTTAGACTTAAGATTAATATACGGGCGCAAGAACTGAAAACTTTTTGGGCGATTTCCCGCCAAATATAATCGTGCCAATCCTTGATGGTAGCTTTAAAATCCCTTTGATACAAAAGGATTGCAGACTTTTAGAGAGTCTTTGGAGAGTTCCAAGATATTTTGATATCACAGTTTTTTTTAATACGTAATCTATGTTTTATTAAATTATTGTTTTTACATTTCATTCACTTTTTGACAATTGTTTACGATTTCAAATGTATGTGTCTCAACCCATCCTTTTTCTGGATCGATTGTGTATTTTTCAATTCTTGTTATTAGTTCACTCTCTCCCTATATATATTTATATATCTTGTTCAAATTTCCAATCGTTAGCAAAACTGTTTTTATTCATTTACTCGAGTTCGAATACATTTTTTAAACTTGTAGTGAATGACACTCGTCGTTAATTCAGATTTTTCACATATTAATTCATTAATTAAATTTGAATAATTTTAAATAATTTAAATAGAGTTTTAGCAGTATGTAATGAAAAATGGAATCAACAAACAGTAGCTCAATCGGTAAAATGAAAGATCTTCAGTGTTTTTCGCTTGAAAGTGAAGAATGCGAATTTAATTCTTGCGAAAATCAATAATTTTTTGATTATTTTTTTTAAATTTTTGCTTTAAGTATACGTTTTATACAAATGATTTTCAAGAGTGAGATAGCAGTTGTGGTTTAGTGGTTAGAATGAAGGATTTTTCTGTAAAAAAAAAATTGAAGAAATTTTAAGCTTTAAGTTCAATTCCGATTTCTCTCTATAAAATCATTGTCACCAATTGTTGGTCACATCTCCTACCAAACCTTAATATTGAGCTGCATGTTGAGAAATAAATTCGAGAAGGAGAGTGGAAAATTGCAAGGAAATTCACTTTCTATTTTGCTACTTAATATTGTGATTCTATCATATGCATATACAGGGGTTGGACAAAAATATGAGAACACCTAAAAAAACCATAATATCATGCATAATACCAAGTAGGACAACCATTAGCATTTAAAACTGCTTGTATTCTGTTAGGTATCGATAAATACAGGTCCTGTATGGTTTTCAAGGGAAACTTATACCATTCTTCCTGCAAAACAGTGGCAAGTTCAGTTAGAGCTGATGGAGGGGGATAGCGATAACGCACCTTTCTCTCTAAAGTAGACCACAAAGTCTCAATAATATTGATATCTGGTGACTGTGGTGGCCAGGGGAGATGTGACAAATCCTCCTCATGCTCACAAAACCAGTCTTGGACGATGCGAGTGGTGTGAATAGGAACTCTATCGTCTTGGTACACAGTATTACCATTGGGGAACAAAAACTGTACCATGGGATGTACTTGATCGGCCAAAATGGTCACATAATCTTTACTAGTAATGCGACCTTGCAAGGTAGTCATGGGTCCCATGGAATACCACGATATGGCTGCCCAAATTATGACAGAACCCCCGCCATGTTTTACTCTTGGCAGCAAGCAATCTGAAACGTACGCTTGTGACTGCGATCGCCAGACGTAAACTCTGCCAGAAGTTGGGAACATCATGAAGCAAGATTCATCTGACCAAATGACCGTCTTCCATTACTCCATCGTCCATGTTTTATGTATTTGGCACCATCTTTTCCTGTTACAGGCATTTGCATTACTGATGAGGGATTTTGGAATTGCAACTCGTCCTGCAATTCCCTGCTTATGGAGTTCCCTTCTTATTGTTTTAACGCTGACAGGGTTTGTAAGACCGGCATTAACTTCAAAAGTGATTTTTGCAGCTGTCGTGTTCTTATTTTTCGTCACAATCATCTTCAAAGCCCGTCTGTCACGATCACTCAACACACATTTTCGTCCACGTTGTGACTTAGCAGAGGATGTTTTTCCGCTGTTTCTGTATGCAGTATAAATCCTCGGAACCGTGCTTCTTGAGACTCCAAACACTTCGGCTACCTTGGTTACAGAAGCACCTACCATTCGAGCTCCAACAATTTGTCCACGTTCGAATTAACTTAGCTCAGACATAATGCACTAGCAACTACACAGAACACTAGTCTGACAACAACTGACACTTACAACGTATTAAGGACATTGCACAGACGGCGTTAATGAGGAAATACAGCAGCGCAACCTGCAGGCTCATCTAGAATCAACTATTACTTTTAAGCAAGCATTTCACAAGGTGTTCCCATATTTTTGTCCAACCCATGTACATATTTATGTTAATTGTAATTGTTTAATAAAAATGAACTATTTTTTTATACTTCTTGTTTAATTAAAGCTAATGATGCTCTTCGAATTGTTTTGTCACCATTTTTTTAAATTTCACTATAAATCTGAACTTGGAGAAAATTTGAGTATCCGCTGACTTTCTTTTGCATATTTCTGTTTAAAGAATCATAGATAATAGTGTAAAAATATTTATATGGAAACCAAAATTTATATTAAATTTGGGTATCCACTCATGCTCCTTTATGAAGCTAGATTTGTTCACTGTATTCTTCTAGAAATAATAATAGTTCGTTTAGATTGTAATGCTCTTGCAAACATATTTGCAATGATTTAAATAAATAAAGGATGATTACAACTTTTTTACAATGTTTTAATGCTTTTATTTAATTTATTAATTATTTTCGAAATATTGCTCCAAAATGTATTCATAAAAATAATAAAAATGCATCGTAAAACTGATTTCTAGTGAAAGAAAAAAAATTTAATTTTCAGCTTCCAGTAAAATAAAATATTTTCATTTTTTGGAAGAAATTTTGAATGTTTTTCTAAACGAATTTTATCCACAAATTAAGGCAATAAATGATTTTGCTCACACACAACATCGAATTATAGTCAATGTTTTTGGCTGTTTTTGATGCTTAAATACGCTAACTTCTAATACTTTAGATCGATGTGTCGAAGCCAAAAAACGCTTTTGTTGTTGTTACTTATGGCACTTGCCTATGGACAAGTCACTGTTTGTCACTGTTAATGTAGGTAACTTCGTTTTCAGGCATGTCCTAAAAATTTAGGAAGTTTTTTCCCCTACTGATTAACTATGTATGAATATTTTTCTTAAACCGATATACCTAATAATTTGCATAATATAACAAAATCAGTGACTGTCTAGTAACAATTTCTGATCTTAACATATTTAATAATTATTATTATAGAATATACAATTAGTTCAAACAGCATATTAAAGTTCTGATGCCCTTGGAGTCTTGACATTTCTGTGTTGCAGTCCAGTATGATCATTTTTTAAGATTTCCTTGAAATTGATATCTTCTCATAATTTCAGTTATATCACTTATTTTAGTTATATTAACCTCCTGTTGTAAAGCAATACAAGGGCTATTTTGGCATGGACCTCGTAATTTTGAACCGTGTTTAGATGACGAGGACGACACCTGAATTGGCCCTTACCCGGTTCTTCGGTGGAATTGGATCTCGAACTTGAAACCCTATGGCTCACAAGCCAATACCTTATCATCAAACCACCATGGCGGCCTTTTCAGAAATTGCAGAAAGTAGTAACTAAACACCTTGACTTCACAGTATGATTTTAACAATCACTCAACTGACAACTGTTATTATTATTATTATTATTATAAGGTATCAATACCGCTCAAGAAAAGAATATTAGCATAAAAAGAATACTAGGAGATTTTAAAATTAAAGAAAACATAAATTTCTTACCTCACCATAAAAGCATCTTTATTTATTAAGGACTTATTAATTATAAAATTAATAAAGAAGTGAAAATAAGCTAAACAAAGTATTTTTCAAATCAATATCAATTCCTAACATATTTTGATACATCTTACATTATTAAAGATTCAAATAAAACAACTGAGCATTTATATAAATAAGTTATTCGTCTTTTTAAAAAAATCAAACAAAAGTTAATATATCATAATAACGTACATGTGCTTTATTACAAACTAAGGTATTCTTATCTTCCGTTCGTGACCCTGAAGCTATTACTTCTGCATTAAAACCTCACGCATATCCAATCCCAACAATTGAATTCTTCGTTGAATGACAAAGCACAATGCGCATGCTTTGTTGACGTCTCTTCAATTTGACAACGCATTTAATTTCATACAAAGACACGTCTTTTACAGCATGAGATAATTTCGTTTGTCTCTCATCTCATCAACCTTCGTGAATTAGCACTTTCAAAAATATGTTATTTTTTTAGCGTGAAGACATGTTAGTTAATTCGGTAACGTCTTCTAACCGGACTAATTCAATAAAAAATAACATTTATTTTAATTGACGGTAAGAAAAATATCTGAAACAAAAAGAAAAATGCTGAATTTAGAAATGATTGAGACATTTACTATTGATGATAAATATCGTTTCTGTCAATCGCCAAATGTTCTTGGAATGATATATACTTATCCCCCAAACCCTGAGATTTTCATTTATAGCAATTTGTTGATTGCTTTTTAATTCAAATACGTTCAAACTTCATTTCTAAAATTTAATTCAAAAGATGGCTTTAGCTTCCTAAGAATACAGTGGATATCCAGTAATTGGTTCATTGTCTTT
>JAOUZG010012691.1:3043983-3075159 GCA_026289955.1 Argiope argentata | reverse complement strand
TCTATGAATACAGTGGATATCCAGTAATTGGTTCATTGTCTTTTATTGAGAAGTAATGAAAGAAACACATTTCTAAAATTTAATTCAAAAGATGGCTTTATCTTTTTCAAAATAATGCAGATGTACAGTAATTTTCGCATGGTCTTTTATTGTTAAATCATGAATTAACATTGTAAAATCATGAATTATCATTGTTAAATCATGAACTGTCATTGTTAAATCACGAATTATCTATCATGAACCGCCATGACTTATTGTTAAATAATTAACGACAATAATTCAAGAAATTTAATTCAAAAAAGGAGGTTGATTATCAGAACAGGATTGACAATAACGAGCCAAATTCATTTCTAAAATTTAATTCAAAAGATGGTCGTTGCTTCTTCTGAATAGAATTTTGTTCATTGCTTTTAATTGGGAAGCAATGAATGAAATTCACTTTTGAAATTAAATTTAAAAGGTGGCTTTAGCTTCAGAGTGGAGAAATGATTAATAAACGTTTATTTACAATTTAATAAATACCGAATTTTTTGGTACCTTATCTCAGCAAAAGCTTCTAATCAAACTCATTTTTATTAACTCTAAAAGGTTCTTGAAAGAAAATTTATCAGTTGATCAAAGCTCTGCATTAAATTACTTCAGAATTTTTAATACATCAAACGTAGAAATTTGTTAAGGGCTTTTAAATTAATGTTAAAAGCATCGATTATACCAATAATCCTTAACACCAATCCTAATCCATAATCCAATACCAAATCCATAATGCCATTTTCAAAGCAAAAGAGGTGTTAAAAAATTATAAACTTTTGTCTGCTATTTAAAATACAAAAAATTATCCAGAAAAGCTTATTTTAATGAATACCTAAATGTTCATGAAACGAAATGCAGGATTTCTTTTTACCGAAATTCTCTTTTAATCGGAATCTATTCTTCGTAATTTTCGTTGAATTACAAATAGTTAATTGCTTTTGATTAAATAAAAAAGTGAACAAAATTATTTTCTAAAATTTAATTTTTTGTTAATATCAGCATCTTTGAATTGAAAAAGAAATGAAAAGAATCATGAAAATACATCTTAAATTTGAGAAACGACATATTTTTTTGTTGTCGTTTTCTCTGACAGAAAGGTTTCAAAGAGAACGCATTTTTGTTCTTGCAAATCAGTTTGCAGTATGAAAAACACTGCTTTTAGTGAACAAGTCTAACTGGCAGCTGAAACAATAATCTGTATTTCGATTATGCGAAAAAAACGTTTATTTAGGAAGGTATTTAAATGCTACAAATTGAACAAAGTAAAGAATATAAAAGGAATAATACTATTCCCAGAACATTAGCTTATTAAGTCAAATATGTTTTCTTTTCATGCCAATTTTTTTTACATAAATGGATTTTTTTTTATTTTACCTTTTTGTCATTGTCACTAAGAAATTTTCAAAATAGAAAATTACATAAAAACTTTTATCGTTTCAAACGTAAATGAAATGGGGTGTGTTTTTTTTGCATGAAATTTTTCTTTACCGACGGAAGGCTTCTTACAGGGCAGTATTATTTTTACATTGCTCTGATTTTTCTTTTGTTTATCAGAATTTTGGAATGAAAAAAAGACCAACGGAAGATATTTATTATTACGATTTCACTCCATGAGAAATGGAAATTATTATCTTGCGAAATAAAAAAAAACTTTATTGGTAACTTTTTCTTATGAAATTAAGGTCTTTAACCATTTGAATTTAAACCTAGATGATATTTATTAGAAGATATCCGGGAATTCTTGGAAAAATTATAATGGACTTAAAACTGATGTTAGAACTGTATTTATTCTCCATCCGTCTATAATTAATTTAATACGTTGAATGCCGCGCTGAATTTCTTACAATTTAATTTATATGGACTCTCCGGCCACCGGTTATCTCCACGGGGGTAAAGGTGTTAAGATTCTTTTCTCTGGAATTTAATAAAGTAAAAGCTGGGATTTCCTTGATTACCTCAGAAACCAAAAAATAAATATCAAATAATGAACACAAATGTTATACTTATTTAAAGATTTTAAAAAATCCTGCGTATATTTGGAATTATTGCAGATGATTAAGCTTGGATCATCTTTTATGTAGTAGAAACAAATTATCAATGAAAATCCTGAGTACACCTTAATATATTGATCGACTGAAGAAGAGTTCAGTGAGTTCAGCAAATGCTTTTATTTTCAATAGACATTAGGTCTTTGCTGAAGAAGATAATGTTGACAATCAGTCAACAAAGATCTGATACTTTTTGACAACTAGGGAATTCAAAAACTGCAATAGTTAGTCATTTATTTTGCTTCTTAATAATCCATTCATTAGGAAGATTCCATTCATTCCTTATTCATTAGGAAGATTCCATTCATTCCTTATTCATTAGGAAGATTCCATTCGTTCCTTATTCATTAGGAAGATTCCATTCATTCCTTATTCATTAGGAAGATAAGGCATTCTTAATTTAGGGCCCCTAATGAAACCAGTTTAAAGACTTTTAATCATACATGAAAGAAACAGGCAATGCATTTTCAAAAATATTTAAGGAAGGGTTTCAAAGGTTGATAATATGTACGAATAGTTGAAAAGCTAACTCTGAAATATATAAATCTGGAATGTCGCTATCCTAAATATTTTTATAATTTTTCACGGCATTTTGGTCATCTAAACGGATTTTTAATATGAATGCACAATAAATAATAAAGATTACAATCTTCCAGTGCATCTTTAAATAAAATGTTGGTATCGGAAGGTTTTCTCCGGTAAATGTCAATGTATCATTAAAATTACGATAGTGCAAATAGAATAATCTAAACATTTTAAACTCTCTATGGTCCTGTGTAACTTTCAGGTCACATTTTAATTTATCGACATTTTACAAAATAATTATAGCTTTTTTTCATGAGATGGCGCATAAATCTTAACTCTATGACGTTGAAAACACAATCAATACTAGTACTCATGACCATTTCTAGGCTCATCAACCCGAAATAGCAAAATAATTGCTGTGCAAACTGTTGGCAGTAAAACTACGCGAAACCATTTGATCCAATTGAAATTATTTGTGCTTTTGTCAGTGATTACCAAACTATGTTTATGGATGCATGCACATTTATACCTTACACCAAATGCAAATTGTTTTATGGACTTTCACGTATGAGCAAATTTTATAGGCCGGTGCAAATTTTATAGGCCGGTGTGATTTAAAAGTCACATAGTGATTATAACGCAATAAAACTGTTTAAACACAAAAATTTGGATCAAAATTGCATATATTGGTTTATAATTTTTTGATTTTTCTTTCCCACATTTTTTTTTTTGAGTTAAAACAAAAATTCGTCCCATAGATGGTAAATTAAATATTTTTGAGCATTATCTATAAACGTGTCACTACTTATTAAGAGCTTTTTAATTTGCCAAAAATTATTCTTCGTCTATATTTTTTAAATAGTTTTAGAAGACAACAGTTCAGTTTAAGAATAAGGTATAGATAAAACTAACGTTGGAAGATTTCCTGGTAATGAAAAAAAAATACAATTCTTTGCTCAAACTGGAAATATTTACTTTCAAGAATTAGAATATACCTTATAGGTATTCAGAAAGCAATGTTCATTTATCATCTAGGAAACCAAATAAAAGAAATTGATAAAACAAAAAAGATAATAGATGATAATTTCAATTAATCTTACTACAATCAATTATATCAAGGCTTCAATTTAATAGTTCTATAATGTTAGTATATGCATAATACTTAACTATCAAAAGGATCATTAAGCACAGTCACTATCATATTTCTCTTCTCCAATGAGAATCAAATCTTCTTCATTAATAAGTAAACCAAGTACGTGCCGAATAAAAATAAAAATTGAAACCCTCATTTGACCAATGGTAACACGATGGTCATCAGCAATGAAAGGAATTGCCGTTAATTTCTTGTGTCTATTGATTTAATAATTTGTCACGGTGGAATCATTTTGTAATCGCTGTGTCATTAAAAGCCACACTTTGCACATTGCCGAAGGCAACATTTTATCAAGTGCCCACTGGCTGGCCGGGCGACTGCCCATTTTTATATTAGTTTCCTAGCAAGAATTTAAGCCCTTCAGGAGTCAGACTTCTCCAGCCAACCTGTTACCTTGACCTATTGGAGCCCTTGAAATAGTTTTTTGCAGACTCAAGCAATCATTTCGATTTCGTTCGATTTCCCTTTGGACACGCAGTTTTTTCCATTATGATAAGATAAAAAAAACCACAAGGACAAATTACCCTAAAAATTATTGGAGAGCTCCGAAAATGCACGAACCAGAAGACGAAATAAAAAAAGATCAGAAAAGAAATAAGGACGAAATTCGAGATGACATTTTTCTTGTTTAGGGAGTTGAAGTAAGGCTTCATTTTCATGCGTAATGGTAGATCTAAGGCACAGTAATTGTAGTTTAATGATATTCCCCAATTCAACCACACCTAAATCTTCATCTATTTTGCCCCGACATGATGTTGGTTCGTGTACAAGGTAGCCACTTGGAAACTGTCGCTCTTTTCCGCAAGTGTCAATTCCTGGAATGGATTCTGAATGTAATATTAACTCTAGCCGAGAATTACGCGCTTATAACTAATGACAGTTTAATGCCAAATGAAGAGGTTTTGCGAGATTTCTATGCCTAAAGGTGAAACTACCACCTTTCGACTGATAAGGTTGTCAATTCACTCAGCAAGAATCGCTCAAGATAACCAAATTACGAAATAGAATTTGGATAAAATTAACGACTGGAGAGCTTTGAAATAATTCAGAACATTTTCTATTAAAGAATGAATTTTGGGGGGAATTTATACAGCAGCTTCTTTCATCCTATTCTAGCATACAGAATGTATATCGATTCTAGTCTATGCTTCTAATGGATAGTTAATGTGCCATCAATCTCAAAAGAATCTCTGATGGTTTTCAGTGTTTGTGAAAGAAATGAAAGGCAATTAATAATTCAAAATTTAAACATTTTTCAAAGTCCTTTAAACCTTAAAATACAAAAATAATTACAATTTAAAAATAAATGGCACATATTTAAACCATAATGCGCTAATCCTTTTATTTTCATCAATTATTCTCAACTTTTAAGAATTTGATATCTTTCATAACAGACTAATCGAGTGTTCATCTCATGATTTTTGCTATATAATTTCTCCTATTTATGAATTTTCAATTTTCGATAGTAAAAATCGAAATATTTTTTGTGTTTCTTATAAATTTTTTACTACTTTTATGTTAACAGAATGTGATTTTCCTTTATTTTTCAATAAATATTTTTGCTTTGTTTTATTTTCATGACCCTCCTTTCTAAGAGGTGCTTAACATACTTTAAGCATTGCATATTTAACTGTTACAAAAACTGTTAAAATTTTGTTATATTAACTGTTACACAAATTGCTAGCATATTCTTATATTAAATGTTTCACTAACTGTTAAAATTTCGGAATATTTTTATAAATATCATATATTTAAAATTGCTTCTATTTTATAATACAAGCATAAATATTTTTAAAAAAATTATTTCTGTTGAGATATTTTTGGCATATCTGACAGTATCAAAAACAGCGATTATTTTTCTACTAATCTGAAATATTTTCACATTATCCTATATACATTTATATTATTATTACTATACACATATACATCATACTGAAATTTCTTTTTAAAATGCAAGTGTTGTGATTACATCTAAGAAGAAAAATTATAATATCCATCTCAATACAGTCGTCGTATTGTTTTTAAACAGAACGTTAATATCACTAAATTAAACTAAATTAATAATTTTTATGGTTGTATTAGTTCGTCAGCTACAATTTGTAAAAATAAAATGATTTAAGTCAGAAGATTTAATAACTGAAAAATCATATCGATTACCAAAAAAAAAGATATTCTTATATGCATTTTTCTTAATTTAAGATACTAAGTTACAGAAATTATTAAAGTTGGTGAAGTCAAAGCATTAGAAAATTTGAATATCAGAAAATTATATTAATTTCAAAAACAATACTCCGTTTGTGATTTCCAGGGTACGTCTTTCTTGGCTGAGGTAACTGATTCTTTATGTATTTTCGTGATTTTGTTTGAGAGCCAATAGCTTCAAACACACCTGTGACGATTTACAAGGGATAGTCTTTCCCTCACTGACCTACATTTGAAGTGTGACATACCATTGACTCCGAGACAGACTGACAGTGTTTACCACCCACTCTGCAAGCGGCGATTATTATCAATTTCACGATTCTTTAAGAACTTTGCCGACTTTTACCTTATACATGGGCCTATATGAGACCAGATTGTTCGCTTTGAAAGCTACAGCTGATAAAAGTTATCTTAAATGTAAGGCAATAGTTTCTTTATGCTTTGCTTTGGACTGTGGAGGTGTTTCGGATAATTTACTTCTAAGCACTCGCGACGAATTTGTATTAAAGATTGCAATTTTCGGCGAGGTAAAGAAAACAAGGAAGAACTACTTTACTACTATGAGGCACTTCACGTTTCAGAAAGTATTGGTATTTTCTTTAGCCAACTGTTCCCAAAATATTCCAAGATTTTCTTCAATTTTTCTCCGTTTGAAGATTGCTGCATTTAACTAGTTAACAGTTTTTTCAATTCCTACTATTAGCTCACAATCTCCCTATATATATTTTTTGTTCAAATTTTCAATCGTTAATAAAATACTTTTTATTCATCCATTTAAGTTCAAATTAATTTTTTTAACTTGTAGTGGATGACATTTGATGTTAATACAGTTTTTTTCAAATATTAATTCATTATTTTTTTATTCATTAATTACAAAATAACTTTATAGCCAAAAATCTTCATTTCACCATCTCCAACTAAGTAACACCAACTATAACCAAGAGTAAGTTTGGGCTACTCATACATCACATTTGCTTGCACGAGCCTGTTTTACTTGCGGGGGGGGGGGGCATTCACACATCTCATAGATAGAACAGAGGAAGAACAATCATATCTGAACCAGGACTCGAACCCAGGACGCCCAGATCATGTTGAAGACACGCTATCGAAAAGCTTTTAATATAACTTCACACGTGGGATGATTTTAATAGAAAACCCTAAAGAGCAATCTCTACAAAAGAGTACTTTCGTAAAGCTATCTTATTTTCTATCTAATGGATAACTCATAGTTAATATTTTCTAATAATATAAGAACTTATGATGAATACTTAGGTGATACGTTCTACGATTCCATAATTTTAAGCCACGGGACTTATTTATACGATTCCATTAAGTTTTCTATTTACCATCTATTGCTCAGTAGTTAATATTCAGGATATTAGTCACTTGATATAACAATGCGCTAGCTTCAACAATAAAAAAAATGTGTATCATCTTAAAGAAGAGTCCATCTATTGCTTAGTCTATAACATTCAGGATATTCGGCACTTGATATAACAACGTTTTAAATTTAATAATAAACAGAATGTGTACACACCCTAAGGAGGAATATATTTATTGCTTAGTAGATGATATTCAGTATGTTAGACACTTGATATTAATAAAACGTTCTAAATTCAATAATGAATAAAATGTGTACGATATTAAGTAACAGTAAACTTATTGCTTAGTAGATTATATTTAGGACATTAGATACTTGATATAAAAATGTGCTGAATTCAATAATATACAGAATGTGTATGACCCTAAGGAAAATTACATCTATTGCTTAGTAGATAATATTCAGAATATTAGACACGATTTAACAATGCACTGAATTCAATAGTAAACAAAACGTGTAAAACCTTAAGATCCCATAATGAGGCTAGATTTTTTAATTCGTTGTAATTACTTACTCTTATTGTTTAGAATTTTCATTGTTTATTCAAAAATTTCTTATACATACATATTGGTTAAAATTTATAAAATATCCATTTGTATGCACTTTTAGTAATGTACTATTTGCATTTAATCTACATTCAAATTAGTTTTGACAAACCTCTTTTGCGTGATTCCCACATAAAAATCCACTATAAACGATTTTACGAAAAATATTTCTACTTTTGGTTTCTCACATTATGTATAGTACTATTTTATTCTGTATCAAATACATCACCACGAATTTCAATGTGTTTTTTCTTCTTATTTTTAAAAATATGTGCTTATTTCTTTCAAAACTTTTACCTTTATTTCATTTTTTCTATCGCGAGTATTTATTTGCTTGTTTTTCAAAACCACATTCTGTTCTAGACTTTACACGAGAAAAAAACTTTCAAACGTCTAAATACAAAAAAATAGGCGAAACTTTTTATTTTACTTCAGAAATTTTCTAATTTTTATTGCATCATATATGTGATGAATATTGATTTAAAAAGGGATAACGTTTTATTCCCTATTTGTTGAATAAACGCACTGTGAACGTAGCGATATGCGTCAAATTCGCAATTTTCAGCTGCTCCTAAAAGATGAGGAAAGGAGATATCAAAAATAATCGTACAGATGCATTTTTGCATATAATCATGTACTGATGAGGAAGCATTAAAGCTGCAAAATGGAATCTGATTGGGCTTCAATCTAAATAAATAAACTCTCTGATCTAGTTGTCGTAGCCTTTAGAAGAAAGTAAGAGAGCATGTCTGGATTTTAAATTGTCATTTTACAAATATTTTCTGCAAAATTAATGTTCTAAAATTGTTCTCTCATTTTTATTGACATATTAACAGACATTTTTTAGCTTGGATTAGCAAAAAATGCGCGTTTTATTCTAGACAATTTTTATCTATCAGGCAATCTTTTAATTAATCATTAATTATGCAAATATGCAGTAAAATATTTATCAACCGATTTTCAACAATAAAGTAAGATTTCAACAAATTCTTTTAAACTATACATAATTTTCAAAACGGTTATCTTAGGAATTCTTAGCAAAATAGTTCTTTAAATTTTAAAAAATACCAATTGAAACGACAAGAAAATTAAAGAAAAGATTTCATCTATTGCTCTCTAAAATAATCGGCTCAAAATATCTCGTAGCAAATTCCTTTATTTTTACGATTCCATTAATTCGTAGATTGCATATCGCCATTTTTTCGAGTAGTGTAAAATATTTATTTACAGATTTTCAACTATAAAATAAGTTTTCTACAAATTCTTTTAAATTTTACATGATTTCCAAAATGGCGTTCATACGAATTCTTTCCGAAACCGTTATTTAAGATTTAAAAAATACCAATTGGAAAAGACAAAATAAATTTAAAAAAAGATTTCATCTTTAGGCCTTTAAATTATCTATTTAAAATATCCCCAAGAAATTTCTTTTATTTGTAGCATTTCATTAATTTATTGACTGTGTCTCGCCATTTGTTTTGGATAGCATAAAATATTTGTTTACAGGTTTTCAACAGCAAAATAAGTTTTTTAAAATTATATCTGATTTCCAAAATGCCAATCTTAAGAATTCTTTCCAAAATATTTATTTAAGATTTTAAAAATACTAATTGGAGATAACAAAATAGGTTTTCAGAAAGGGAAAAAAATTCATCTATTTCTCTCTAAAATAATCGACTAAAATATTTTTAATGTGTTATTTCCAATTCCTCTCAGATAAGGAAAAAATCTATTTCATCTATTTCTCTCCTAAATAATCGGCTAAAAATATTTTAATGTGTTATTTCCAATTCCTGTCTGATAAGGAATTGAAATAAAGTTCCAATTACTCAAGGGTTTGCATAAGAGTTCAAACGAGGTTATTAAAAATTTAAGGTTATGTTCAAAACGTGAGAAACGCATAAGCAGTTCTAAAAACATAAAAAGAAGAATGTAAGAAAGACTAATAACACATTGATTTAATCACTTCAGCAATTTTCACTTCTTGTCCAACAGCTTAGAGTGCAAGCTGACTTCTACATTGAAACTGCATTAGCGATCACATTATCGCGGATATGTGTCTTTTGTCGATGATCTGACTTGCATTAGAAGTAGATTTGCGCTCAAAAGAAGTTTCTGTTTTATCTGCCGACTGTTTTATTTATTTCTTCTGTCCAAAAAGCATATACTTTCGTTCAAAGAACTTCACGATTTTCTGGTAATCGGATGATAGTTGTGATTGCGCAAACTTGGAACATTAGGGCTAGCTATCATTACAAAAAGTTATAGAATTAAATTAGAATATTTTTTCGCATTGCCTGGTTTGATATGCTTTTATTTTTTTACTTTCGCTTATTCTATCTTGATAATTAAAGATATGTTTTTTAGTGTCTATTGTTTCAGATAAAGAATTTCTTTTCCAATTATGTTCATGATCGTAGATTGATTTCTAGAATATATTTTAAATTGGACAGAATATTTCATTCATAAGTTTTATAATCTTATTCAATGACTATTTTTCAAATATCTTACAATATTTGAAATCGTAACACTGTTGGCTATTATCATGATATGAGCTTTTAGATCCATTTACCTTGAAAATACAGAAAGTACCAATTATTGGTTTGATTAATAAACCATCTGCCTTAGTCTCCAGTAAAATTTGCAATTCAACACTTACTAAACTTTTATTTTTCAGTCTTTAGTTCTGCTTGTTGATGTTATTCTCATTTCAGGTGATTTAATTTAATATTCCTGGGGGTACATCCTAATTAGGATATTACTATATGTTTGGTGCTGATGTCTGCCATGAATTTTGCTAAAAAACTCAGTATATTTAGTAAAAAGTGATTAAGAATAATAAAGTAAATAAGTCTTTTTAAAAAACATTTTTTAAAAAATTTATTAAATAGCTAAGTGAAAAGGAAATTACTTTCTACTTGTCATTAATGAATGTGTTATTATTATCATTAATTTATTAATGTTTCGTTAGTTGTCTAAATCTTTACTGATAGTAACGAAAACAATTTCTAATCAAAACTGCTGTTGCAGAATATTCTTTAACAAATTTAGAATCGAAAATAGGGAAACAGAAAAATTTCTACAAGTTCCATAAAATCCTTTTCAAGCTTGCTGCATGAGAAAGTGTTTCAAATCTTTTATTCATCTTTTCTACTGGAGGAATAAAATACCTTTTAATGAAGAATTTATATGCGTTTGTTAACGATATTTTGTAACATTCACAAAGTTCGCAGGTAATTTAATCAAAACCTGGTAATCCTTTTAAGGTATGTGTCTACATTTGTCATGAAATTTTCGTAACATTCTGTAGAATTGTAATGGTTTTAAATTTCTGCTTAAAATAAATCTAAAAAATATGAAAGAAATCTAAATATATAGAAAATTAGAAAATTTCATCTAAAATGAGATAGAAAGTAAAAGTCTGGTTTAAAAGTTGATTAATTAGTTTGTTTAAATTTTGCAGATAACTCAATAAAGGTATTTCCTTAGTTCCTAAACTAAAAAAATCGTTCTATAATATAATTTTTTTATTTTTTCTCATTAGGAAGAATCAAAACCACTATAGAATATTTTAAAATAAATAGTTAGCTCTTATTCTCTTGTTCTGAAACTGCAAATTATATTGATAAATTGTTATAACAAATTTGAACAAAAAGTATACATTAAATTTTAATTTGCAATGCTTCCCGTAAGAAAATTCTGCCCAAACTCAGAATTTGAGAAAATAGCATTATTACATAATGTATTATACTAATATTAAAACCAATGCAATCAAAAAAAGCTTAGAAACAAAATTCAAAATGTTTTTTGAAGAAAACTTTCAGTAAACTAAGAATAATAAATAAAAAAATATTTGGTATTTCCTCCTTTTTTTTCAAAAAAAAGTCAATATTTCCTTGTAGTAACCGTAACTCAAAATTACATAAAATAATTCATCGATAATATATGCAGATATTATCATTTAATTTATTTTTTAAAGTTCTTTCAAACTGAATTTGAATGTCCGTGCAAAAAGAATGAAAATACAGTTAACTCATGTTTTTGTTCAAAATTGTTTTTCTAATTCGATTACACACACACTGCTTACTAAGTCTTGAGTTCACTCCTCTATTTCAACTGATTCTGTTGTATAAACAAAATCGGATACTCAAAACATAAAAGTACAGACAATATGTTTAAAAATTCAAGGACATCCTGCGCTTGAGTTCTGGCGAAAGTATATCAAACGATCATTTAATGTCAATTTATGGGCGTATCCTAGACATTGTTTTGGAATAAAAGGTTCCACAGAGATTCTTTTATTTGGATTTGGACTGGTGACTTCGAAAAAAATTCAGTAAAAGTTAGGAGGAGGAAAATAGGGAATGAAAATGCTGACATTTGTTATTACAAAATGATTAATAAGAAAAAATTGTCATGAAAGCATTAGTTCAGAGTTTACAGATGAGGTCGTGTCACAGATAATTATTTAGTCTCCTACTTTTTGTGAATGATCAGATTATGAGACAGTTATTATTATTAGTTTTAAAGTATCTACTATTATTTCTAAAAGTGAATGTAATTTAAGTTTTAACTATTTTTTTATTTTTTTAATTATTATTTAATTAAAAGTTATTTAAAATTATTATTATTTTAAAAGTAAACACTATTTCAAACTTCAAACCGGGACATGATGTGAGAGGAAAATATTGGAATAAATAAATTAATAAATAAATAAAAATTAGACTAATAAATAAAATACAAAAATTCCGAAAGAATAAAAAAAGAATTGATTTTAAAAAAGGGGGACAACATAAAAAAATTGCTTTCATTTTAGCTTATTATTATTAGTTTTAAAAGTAAACAATTTCCCAAACTTCAATCCAGGTCGCAGAATTAAAGGAAAATATTAAGTAAAATTTAAAAAAAATTACAGACCAATGAATAAAATACAAAAATTCCGAAAGAAAAAAAAATATTAAAAACGAGAAAAACAAAGAAACAAAAACTTTATGTTTACTTTAACTTATCTATATTCACTTTAAACTATTTAATATTAGTCATATTAGAGTGCATTGTGTTAGTATTACTTGTGAAAGAAAAGAACGGTAACTTTTCAAAAAACTTATTGACAATTAAATTTTGATAATTTTTTAATATAGTTCGAATAATTCTGTACATTTAACACCCATTTCGGGTGAATCTAGCACTAATAGTTGAAATTTCATTCATCATTTTATTTATGGATCACTTTATACAACATTCCTTTAATCAGCCATTATTTTATCTATTTGTATCAACATTCTAAAAAATTAATGAGTTAAATATATACTTTGACTATTTTGGAATTAATGTCACAATGAAAATTAACCATTATTAAATCATAAAGTATCATATTTACAAAAAGAAGAAAAGGAAACATTCCAATCAAAAATAAAATCCAAATAAAAATTAAATTTAAGATATATGTATATTCTTTATAAACTACATGTAATATTTTAGAGGAAGCATTTAAATCAAACAATTAAAATCCGGAATTTTTTGTTTCAGCAACTTTTTATCTATGAATATCAACATTCCAAAAAATTAATGAACTTAATATATATACTTTGATAATTTTAGAATTAATGCCTCTATTAACTTTTTTAAAAAAATTTTAATGCATCACATTTACAGAAACAAAAAAAAAAGAAAGAAAAGAAAACATTCCAGGCAAGAAAAATCCAAATTAAAATTAATTTAAAGAAAATTACATAGTCTTTATAAACTACAGGCAATGTTTTAGAGGAAGCATTTAAATCAAACAATAAAAATCCGGAGTTTTCAGTTTCATCGATTTTTTTATTTGTGAATTTTAACATTCTAAAAATTTAATGAGGTTAAAATATAATTTGAAAGTTTTAGAATAAATCATTATAGGAAAATTAACTTTTTTGAAGTTTTAATGTATCACATTTACAGAAACCAAAAAGAAAGAAAGAAAGAAAGAAAAGAAAAGAAAAGAAAGGTTCCAAACAAAAAAATCGGCATAAAAATTAATTTTAAGATATTTGCATATTCTTTATAAACTACAGATAATATTTTAAAGAAAGCATTCAAATCTAAGTATTAAAATACAGAGCTTTCTGTTTGACAAAGATAAACTTCACGACGCATTTACAGCTTTAGTTTTTACATGAAAAATAATATTGATAATAATAACCATACAACAAATGAACGTAGAATTAAATACACAATTTTATCAAATCTCTCTAAATTAAATCTTGATTCATTTGACAGTTATACATTCTGTATAATAAAACCCTATTTTAACATAAATGTATTGCGTTTTTATCTAAGATATTAATAAAAATTCCAACATGCAGAAATAGAGTTAATTTTTTGAAATCGTTTCCATGCTTTTACTTTTTAACATTTACGGATATAAACATTCATTTCTGCATCTTATGCTTATACCTCTGAAACACAACAGCTTCTCATTTATTATCCAGAAATTGCAACATCAAAGATTACGATCTCCCTAATAAAAAAAAGAAGATCATAAATTTTAGCCCTTCAAAGAAATCAACCCTCCTCTGCCCATCCTTAATAGACCAGAAATAGCATTCGAATACTGTAAAAAAAATCTTCATCAGATCTCAGCAGTTAAGTTAACATATGACTGTAGATGTTTCTACCGATAACCCAACCTACCTACCTTTAACAAACAAACATGTCCCCATTCTTTGTGCCTCTACGTTTTTTTAAATATCTTCACTCTCTTGGGTTTTAAATTTAAAGCCTTTCTTGCATTTTTTAAAATTCTTTTGTATAGCAACGAAAATGTCTCGAACAAACGATCCTAATTAATAAAACTTTTTTTTATCGACCGAAAGTTTTATTTGTAAAATCTCGCGATCAGAAAGATACAATCGCAGCTGCCACACTTTTCCGGTTGCCCCTCTCCCCCCCCCTTTCTAAAATAACGGTCCCCTTATTTGACTTTTCAAGTTAGGGATAAATAAAAAAATAAAAAAACAGACAAAAAGAGCGTTCCGTTAGTTGTTTACGATTATCTAGACATGGAGTCGGTCTTCATAACTAAAGTGTGAGCTTCACTTTCTTCAGAGTCAGTGATGTTGGTATCAACTCAGAGAGGCAGATGCGCTTGTCATAGGCTCGGGGCTTCACTTTCATTCTGAGATACCGGGGGAAATACGTGACTGACAGACATCGTCTGGTTTGTTTGTCTGTCGTTGATTTATACATAGCATAGAACACGTGGGGTCTACTTTTATTACTCCTGTTACATTTAAGAACATTTAAATATTTTTTGTAACTATTTGCGCTCTATTTTGGAAAATCGAATTAAAAAATTAAATTAATTTATATTTTTAACTAATTATTCTTTTTCTGTTTTTAAAATGTTTGTTGTCATGTTTTATACTTTTGATTCGGAAGATTTATCTGGCATCCAATAAAAATTATATATATATATATATATATATATATATATATATATATATAATATAATAATATAAAAAATATTAAATCAATTCCTACTTAGGTCAAAAAAGAAAGTTTTATTTTAGTTCTTTTTAATTAAATAATTACAAATAATATAATTCATTTATAAAAAAAATATTAATTTTCAGAAGAATTGAACTCGCATTCTTCACCTTCACGTGAAAATTGCAGAAATTTTTGCATTTTACTGATTGAGCTACTACCTGTTGATCTCAATCTTCATTACAAACTGCTAAAACGCTATTTAAAGTATTAAAAATTAATTAAGTGCAATTAATGAGTTGATATTTGAAAAAACTATTAACATCGAGTGTCATTCACAACAAGTTTAAGCAAACATAGAATTTGAGTGGATGAATAAAAAGTATTTTATTAACGATTGAAAATTTGAACAAAATATATAGGGAGAATGTGAACTAATAGTAGGAATTAAAAATTGGATCATCTAACTAGAATGGTAGGTGTGAAAAAATTAAATAGTAATTGAGAATCCTCAGCGATTTTAAACCGATTAAGAGTTTCTTGTTTTTTCAGTAGTGCTAACTAGGGCCAAAAGTTCGACTTAGCTATTTCATGCGTCACATCCGCTTGCACAACCCATTTTTACAGGGGAGGAGGGGACATATTCACACCTCACAGATAGAACACAGAGGAAAAACCTTGCCCTAACCGGAACACGAACCCGGAACGCCCAGATGACGGGGATAACGCACTACCCCTAAGCCATGACACCGGCTTTTTCAAACCTGCAGTAGACTATTTAACAAATTATTCATTTAAAGAAAATGCACAAGGAATTTCATAATTATTTTTTAATCAGGATAGCCAATTTTCAAAATTTGAAAATACAGCTGACATGAGGAATACGTTTGCAAAAATTCTATTATTTTGAGGCAATAAAATATAAAAATACTTTACTGCATGTATAAATAATAAATTACTGCATGTAAAATATAAATTTACTGCATAATAATTTTTTTAAAGTTCGAAAACAACAAGTAAGCAAAGTGCGCAGGAAACACGAAGTGAAAAAAACCACTCATAGTCCATAAAGAATCATAACACGAGGTTTAAGGTTTTGTGAGTGAAGTGAGCTTAATTTATCTGGTCAATGTTGTTTTACCCACGCGTACTCGTTATGATTCGTTGGAAAAGTTTCAGTCAAGTTACCAAAATTGAGTCATTTGCTGTATAATGCTAGACTTCATAGTTTCCAAATCAGAGTACTTTGCTACTAAAATTTCATGAATGGATATACATTTTTTTTTAATATTAGACGAAGACACGCTAACCACTATTCAGATGTCCTTAATTACTATGCTACTGATTCTGAGAATTCATTTCAATACCTACAGACAGACGTTATGCAAAAGAATTCTCTAACAATGTCATTAAAGCTGTTTACAGCATTCTTAACATTATAAATTCAATTCCTAAACCTTCTGCAACGCATCCCTATCATTTTCCAATTGGAAGTATTTACTAGCGTAATTGTCCGCTTAGAGTACTCGTTACGCATGAGGCTAAAAACCAGCAGTTGAAAAATAGGCTATAGTATAAGTCAACCCACGGGTCGCATTGTCGCAACAAAGTAATTACCTGGGCTGTCCGTTTTCCGAATGAAAAATAATATAAGAGACTGTTATTCAATCGTTCGAAAGCAACTTCTCGGGAAGGGCGATGTTGAGCGGCCAAGATTTGTTTGTCAGTCTGTCTTTGGACGTTAAATGTTGGTTGTCGTCGGATCGCTGTAATTAAGTTCAACAAGTAGCCACGGACCTCCCAGTCAGTTGACTCGGTTGATTTTTCATTACGCATTCGTTTATGACACAGCAGCTGAATGTTCGGGTTGTGAACTTAAACAAATGAGATCAATACAAAAGAATACCAATGCAAAAAAAATTGATATCATACTTTGCCAGCTACAGCTGATTCGTTGAAATGGATCTCACGTTCTTAGGAATCGCTTATTTCCAGTAGGGTTTTATATCTAAAAAAACTAAATGGTAATAGTTCAATGCTTCCTGGTTTTGGTAGTAGATACCTAAATAGATCAAATCAGCAGTCAAAGACATTTGATAATATCCTAGGAATTTTATTCTTTTCCTTATCAAAGCGCAAGAGTTTGAATTATTCGGGTGAAACTTTGTACGGAAACTTCAAATATTTTTTTACTTGCTGATTTTCTCTTCCAACTATGAGGCCATATACGATTTAGAAATAATAACGCTATTTTTAAAGCTTTTAGGAAACGATATTTACTGAAAAAGTTCTTTTTCTACTTCGTACAAAGAGCAGCTGATTCCATTTTCATTAATATTTGTTTACATAAGTATTATTAATGCAACAGCAAGCGAAACGAATGTTTTGAAAAGTGCAAATTCATTTAAATAAAGCACAGAAAAAATAACGTTGGCATTAGGATATACGTTTATTTTCATTTTCTTTCACATTCTGAATTTTTTGCTTATCAAATAACCGACTGTGTAATTTAAATATTCTAGTGTATCATCCAATAAAATGCTAGGTAAAGAGATAAAATTGATTTTCCCTTTAAAGCAAAGTACTCTCGGTATTAAAATTGATAAAATAAAATTTTAACCCTGAGATACAATAAATAAATAAAATAAAAAATATCAGTCTATTCTTGCCTTATATTCAAAATAATTTCAAACCGATAGATGAAAAAATCGAATTTTCGTTAAACTGGTGATATATTTTTAAAAAATATTTCATACTTCCTTTTTTGAAAGCCTCAGAGTTAAATTTATCTTAGTTTTAAAAAAGTGACTCAATAACTAAAATATTTTTAAATGAAAGACTAGTTTCAAAAAATATAGTTTAAAAAGCATTTAATAAGAATAATAACCCACAATTTATGTTTTATCTCCATAGAAAAAATTTGTGATGAAATAAATAATTCGCGTTAATGATTTATTTCATCACAAATTTATTCGCCACTTCTAAAATGAAAGCAAATACGTGCTTTCTTTTTAGAAGTGGTTATTTTTTTATATACCAATTACAATCGAAATTTCATCGTGATGAACAAATTGCATTTATGAATTTAAGGCATGAAATTCATAATTTGTTTCTATAATATTTTCAAGGTTGAATTTTGATACTTTCGCTTCTTTTCGGAATTTTTGAAAAAATATATGCTTTTTTTAACGCTGGTGAAATCTTTATAATATCTGTATTTTGTGTAAAGGTATGCATTAGAACTTGGCTGAGGAAGACAAAGAAGTTGAAAGGACAAAAATAAAATTAGATTTATCCAGGAATTCAAAGTGTTTTTAGTCAGAAAGTCCAATAAATATTAGTCTAATAAATATTATTAATAATTATAAGTTTTAAGAAAGGATTTGCCATAACTAAACCGTTAGTAGTTTTAATAAATAGAACATAATAATTATAACTAAACAAATTTTAATAATTTTAAAAATTATAATTTCAACAGACAACTAACTTCAATAGACTCACTCTTTACAACACTTTTAGTACAACATATACATAGTAACACTTTAATTTTTTTTAAAAAAATTTAGGCTTTTTATTTTGATTTTTTAAAGTAGAAATAAGGCCTTTAAAAAGTTATTCACAAACTATAAGTAAAAATACAAAATCTAACCATATTCAACAAACGAAAATAATGAATTTAATTTTATCGAAATTCAGCTAAAGATTTTTTATGAAGTAATTTATGAGAGCCTCTTTAACTTTCCCTCTATAATATCTAAAAAAACATAATTTTATTATAATTATCTGTTTGATGATACATCTGTTCATATTGTAATCAAATACAAGGAAGGCTTAAAGTCACATATGATGACGACTGAGCACATTCATTGCTAACAAAAATCAGATAGGTACAATTACAATTAAACCATGAAGGCAATAAATATTATCGTATTAATAATTCAAGAAAGTGCCTTTCTTACCGTCGAATTCGGAATTCTTAAGCAGGTATTAGCAGCAATTATTCTTTAATTTTCCTTCGGCTGTAGTTTTTATGACGAGAGCATAATGCGTTAAAGGATAGAGTAGAATTCTACAGGATTTCAAGAAGTCGTGCTTCAAGCTGTACGATAAATGATTCCTCATTAATTATTTTAACATTAACTAGATTGTTTAGGAGATAAGAAACTCACTAATGCTTTTATGTTAAATTCTCTAACATCGCATAAAAGTATTTAACTTCAAAAGAAACTCATGGTTCGAAATGGAACTCTTGCAAAGATTGAAGTACCATGTTTGTCAACTTTCTCGGATCGTATAGGTTGCTATCCAATATTAAACTTTAAGATACATTTAATAGAATATTTTTTTCTGGTTTGAATACGTGATCAATGGATGACGCACTGCAAAATTTAAAATATAATTGGATGGCGACGATATTACATTATTAATTAATTTTTCACACTGTTATTACGAAAACTGCGGATGCCTTAAAAATTCAACGCTCTTGTCAAATAAATACAATTGTATTTTGTAAAATAGAGCTGAAAAATTAAGCTTAGCCTTTATAATAGAACTAGAACCGACTCCTGGCTGATTTAAGACAATGTATTTGTCCTATCGCAGCTTCTGAAATAAATCACGTCGTACCATCAAAATTTCAGTGGCTAATGTTAATTAATTTTGCAGTCAACTTCACTAAAAGTCAAGTAATAAAATAAGTACAATTGTATTTTGTAAAATAGAGCTGAAAAATTAAGCTTAGACTTTATAATAAAACTATAACCGACTCCTGGTTGATTTAGGAAGTTATATTTATCCTATCGCAGTTTCTGTAATAAACCACGTCGTAACATTAAAACTTCAGTGACTAATGTTAATTAATTTCGCAGTCAACTTCCCTAAAAGTCAAGTAATAAAATAATTACAATTGTATTTTGTAAAATAGAACTGAAAAATTAAGCTTAGACTTTGTAATAGGACTATAACTGACTCCTGGCTGATTTAGGACGTTATATTTATCCTATCGCAGCTTCTGTAATAAACCATGTCGGACCATCAAAACTTCAGTGGCTAAGGTTAATTAATTTCGCTGCCAATTTCACTAAAAGTCAAGTAATAATCCCGAGATACTAATTAAAAAATAATGTAATGCTAAAGGACTATGTCTAATAATGGATATAGCTAT
The DNA here is from genome assembly GCA_026289955.1 of Argiope argentata. NCBI lineage: Eukaryota > Metazoa > Arthropoda > Arachnida > Araneae > Araneidae > Argiope > Argiope argentata. Next base: position 3,054,644 of record JAOUZG010012691.1, on the reverse strand, counting down.
ACTGAAATTTCAAAATGTAAATTATAATTTTTAACCCATTATTAAATAAATTTTCTTTAAGATTTAATTATACGCATATACAATGCTTTCTTGTTTTGTGAGTTGAGGTCCTAGCGCTACATTGAAATTTCAAAGAGAAAAACACAAATTTTAGCCCATTATTAATGAAATTTTCTTTACGATTTAATTATACGCATATACAATGCATTCTTGCTTTGTAAGTCGACGTCCTGGCTCTACATTGAAACTTCAAAGAGAAAAACGTAAAATTTAACCCATTATTAGATAAATTTTCTTTGAGATTTAATTATACGCATATACAATGCATTCTTGCTTTGTGAGTCGACGTCCGAACGCTTCTTCCCGTTCTGTGTTCGAGTCCCTATTCGGGCACGGTTGTTCTTCATCTGTTCTATCTGTGAGATGTGTGAAAGTCCCCCCCCCCTTGTAAAAAGGGGCTGTGTAAAAGAATTTGATAAGTGAGAAGCTAAGACGTACTCTTGGCGCTATTTTTACTATTTGGCCTTATTTGGTGCTACTTAAAAGAGAGGCGCCTCATTATCAACTTAACTTAAAATCGTTTACTTCGTCAGTGAGCTGTACGTGGCTAACGTCATTAGAAATAACAACATTCTTGATTTCTGCATCAGGCATCTGAGATATTTAAGAGTCTCTGTCTTTCGTATATCTTAAATTAATTTCTACAAAAAGCAATTTTATGTTGTTGTTACTTATGGCACTTACCTATGAACAGGCCTTCTGTTGATACAGCAGCAGATTTAAGCCGAAAGAAGCGTCTCTTGTTTTTTGAAGTAGCATCAACTAGGGCCAAGAGTACGACTTAGCTACACACTCACCACATTTGCTTGCACAGCCTCTTTTTACAGGGGGGTACAGTCACACATCTCACAGATAGCACACAGAAGAACAAACATGCCCGAGCCGGGACTCCTAGAACACGAGGAAGACGCGCTACATCGGTGCCAGAAAGCTGCAGCGATTTTATATTATTCATTTTTAAAATCAGAATTACAGTTTTAAAATTCAAAAATTCTGTAATGGAACCTATATTATCATTTGATAGGCCTGATATGCCCCATGTCAGGGAAAAGAAAGAAATCTCACAGCATAAGACGACATACATAGCATAAATTCATCAGATGCCAGATAACATGGGCATTAACATTTTACAAGGGAATTAAACATCGTATGATTTGTCTTCATTTGATGCATAAGTTAATGTAAATATTTGCAATTTGTAATTAAATTAATGTAAAAACAGTCATATATGTTCACAAAAGGGGTAATTAAAGAAAGTAGGAAAATTTAGATCACATATCGTTACTTTTATATCAAAACAGCGAAAGTCAGAAAACTATAAGTAAAACTATAAGTAAGCAATAAAGCACACGAAAATTTTTATATTGCAACTCAATGCACTGGCAGCGGACGGCGTTTTCGTTAACATGTAACAATTATATATTACATAAAACAATTTGAGAATAGATATAGCTTACCTATACAATTGTTTTACATCTATAAGATCTTTTGGCAAATTTGAAATAAAACATTTTGATATAACAATTTCGATGTACGGTACTCTGTTACTTTAATCCTTTAAATCCTATTGAGAAAACTAGGTACAATTCATGAAGTGGCCTTAGCAGATGAGAATTCCAGATAATCTGTTCCTCATTGTTGTTGTTCTTGTGTTCAGCTTTATAACGGAAAGAGGGGTGCAGTAGCTTCTGATTGTAGTCATAGAACAGACTTTCCGACCCGCCACGAAGACACAAGTATTAACCATAGGAACTGAATGACTGGACCGCCGCAACAGCAATTAGCGGGAACTGTGGTTGAGTCCCAATGGCCATCACCGGCCATGGTACAATCCTCCCCGAAGGAAGTATGTCCCGTCATAGATGGGATGAGTCTACTCCCCCCACCTATTAGTGTACCCACCGGGTTGGAGAGATCCAACCACCATATTGGAAGCATCTCATCCCCAATTACGAAATACCCCCCAGTGGTCAGCTTCTGAGGGTATGGACCCTTAAGCAACCGAGGGCAGAATCTGCCTTCTAGCTCACACACGTCACAAACCCTTTTTACGGGGTGGACTTCTTTCATACATTTCCTTTATTCATCCACAGATCGAAATTTAGATCTGTAATAGAGAACGATCGCCTCTGATCCGATACCCCCAGTAGTATTACTCTCAACAGGAGTACTTTGTGACCCCAACATATTTCACGTGCGCCAGTCACCATACATACGGAAAGTCTTCGGCTGGCGAGGTCGGACTCGCAGCCAAGGGATGCGAATCCAACGTCCTACTAACCAGGCTACCCCGACTTATTTGTTTCATATTTGAGAAGTAATTAACAGTGGCTATATTTGAAAAGTACATTATAAGAAACGCTTTGGTATATTTTTACCTTTAATAATTTATAATTTATTCAGAGCAATTTTAAGTTTTGGAGATACTTCCAGTTTTATTCCACTGTTCTTTGTGCATAAAAATGGTACTCTTAAAAATTGATGCAATATATTGGTAAAAAATGATTGATTCTGGGAAAGTTATAGAGTGAACATATATTTTCCACTCTGAATTTGAACTTAGATTCTGAATAGATTCTTGAATTCTAGCGAAAGACACATTTTGTACCAACCAATTTCATTGTTAAGGAAAACAGTCAGTAATTCGGAATATTCCGAGAAAAAAAAATCTCCAAAGGAAGCACAGTTGGGTTTGTAAGCGTGCGTCTAAGACATAAATTAGAGTAATTGGTTCTAAATTTTTCAATCATCTCTTCGATGGGGGCCATTCATCTTTTTTTATTACGAGGCGAGAAAAACAAACAACCTCCAAAAGTTTCCAGTGATGATTGCCGTCAAGATTAATGATGCGATAAAAACAGGAAGAGAAACCCCTCTTGGAGTTTCGGAGCATTTTTCCACCCCACCTGGACACCCCATCACAGGCTTGATTTTCATGATGTTTAACTAAGATTACGTAAGATTTAGCGCGATCGATCCTACCTGGAGTAGTAGGATTCTTTTTTCGGTAAGTTAAGTACTTCAATGATTAAGAAATAATTAGTTGATTTGAAATAAGAGAAATCCTTGATTTGTGGAATAAAGATTGTGAATTGTGGACTCAGATATTACCTAACGGAAGTTGTGATAGAAAATGCAGCACATATCGGAAGGATGCTTAGGAAATGAATATATTTATATAATTTGTAGTACATTTTAGATGTAAAAATATAATAACATAAAAGTTTTGTTTCCTTACAGAAGTACTCCTTTATCCATTAAGTTCGCAAACGCTAAATTCAAAGTTAATTATTAAAATTGATTTGAAATAAATAGTGATCGATTAACAGAGAAAATTGTAACGCCAAATACAAAATGAATATAAAGCTGAAAGAAAATATAATCAATAACTTTCAACTAAAGTGGGCTGATGATGAATCAAATTATTGCATCACAGTAATCTTTTCTACTATCCAGTATATAAAAAATGCAGATATATATGTAAGAATAGAGATACCATTACTAATTTTTATTCTCATGGCTTTGTCACGCTCTTTATAATACAATTCTCCCCCTCGTTAACCTTTGTGTTCCTTGAAGTGGGATCGTTTTTATACATAATATTCAAGAACACTCAAATTAAAATTAATCAATAAAATCGAATTAATGTATTTATCTACTAAACGAAAAATTGAATTGTCCAATTCAAAATGAAAATTAATGATAGATGAAAAAATAAAAAATAGATGGAAAGCAAGAAAGAACTTCTTTACTCAATTGTAAAGAAAGAGTGTAATGAAAATTTCAGATTTCAGCTCACTGATCTTTGCTATAATCCAACATGAAAGATATAAAAAGTGAAGTTTATAATCTCCTAACTAATTATTATGCATGCTCAATTTTATTCGCACTCATAAAAGAAAACTCTACCTGAATCGTCAGGTGCCAAAACAGGATTGTATTCGAAAAAATTATTTTTAAATTTCGTCTCTGGTTACAAACGACACTAGAATAAACTTTAATCCAGTTGGTTGGTTGGCTGGATGTAAGTTTTAAGGGTACCAAAGCCAAACATTGCTAAACTGTGCCACACTTTAATCGGTAATCAATAATACATATACCAGAGATTTTTATTGTAAAACATGGGATGTCAAGTGCAAAGAGCAATTACTGCATGAGTTCTTTACTTCTAAATTAAGGATAATAAAAGAATGCACCAAAAATATTTGCAACATGGATTTAATGGAATACAAATTCATAATGTCGCAACAATATAGTTGCTTAAATGACATTAATTCAACTCCTAAGTAGCTAGCCAGATGAAACCGAAAGTGAGAGCAGTAAAAGCAATTGAAATATGATGAGCTTAAAGAAGGTTTTCAATGGACTTGCCATCCGAAGTTATATTAAGGTATGTCACCTCACATGCTATTTTTCATGTAACGTTGCCCTTAAGTGAATTTGTATTCCATTAATGTTGTACTGTACATTTTATCTTATGTATCTTTTTTCATTTAATTAATTTATTGGCAAAGAACCCATGCGTCTATTCTCTTTAACATTTTAATTTTGTTAAAGTGTTTTGATGAGATATACATGAAGCTCTTTTAACCTTTGGTCTAGGACTTTAGAATCATCCTGAATCAGAAAGAACTTGGACTTACAGGAAATGTAACAATGTAATTTCTATAAATAAGGAAAATAAATTTATTTACATAAATTAGTATTTGTAACATATAAGAATTAGGCAAAATATTAGTATTTGTATCATATAAGAAGTAGGCGAAAATTAGTGTTTGTAACATATACGAAATAGGTGAAAATTAGTATGTGTAACTTATGAGAAATGGGTGAAAATTAGTATTTGTAGTATATACGAAATAGGTGAAAATTAGTATTTGTAACTTATAAGAAATAGGTGAAAATTAGTATTTGTAACATATAAGAACTAGGCTAAAAAATGTCATTAGTACTTTATCATTATTAAGAATAATTTACAATCTCCTAATCAAGTTATTTTGAAACAGTTTCTGTCTAAGCCAAACATTCATTCTTTTTTATGTTACTTCTCACTAATAAAGCACATTCCTATGATTACACAAAAAGAGTTTTTAAAACTGCTTCCTTTATTTCTTAAAACTGAAAAAACAAATTACTTTATACAAATTCATATAAACCAGTAACCATTCGTAATGGGATCAATTCATGGGTCACGTATCAAGCGCTAAACAAAACGATTTTCTACCGTTCTGCGCATCTTGGAACGTCTGTCGATAACGTTGATGAAATCATCGCAGTTGAATATTGCTCTAGCTGAATAATTATTAAAAACTTGATATTTTTTAAATTTAATATTTTGAATTATTTTCACCAAACTTTTGCAGTAATGTAATTTTATTTCTTATTTTAAAATTTCAATTAGCATTTTCAACGTCATTTTTGTTTTTGCCTAATTAATTAATATCTCTTTTGAATTAGTTTGACGTAACTTTTGAAACTCTAGAAATATCGTCTCTCATTTTATGTTATCTAGTGATTGTCATTAATACAAATACTAAGTGATGAGAATAATTAATACAGAAAAAGAAGAAGAAAAAAGAATTACAAAATGCAGCAAACAAATCCAATTTGCAAGTCAAAGAAAGAAAAAGAAGGAAAAAAAAGCATGACCACTATACATGAATACCCGCATCCTACTTCAACTCATATTAAGGTCATGACGGTTAGTTAGCTATTTGCTTTCTTTTGAAAGACTTTTACAGCCTGATCTACGATAAATTATTTGGATAGTTTGGGTTGCTAATAAATTTGACGATTTACGTTTAATTTTTTAAAAAGTTGGAGAGTAAATTCAATAACCGTGTTTTAAATGTCACCTTTCTGCTCCTAATTCAAGAGCAAGAGATTTTTAAGCTGTATTCTTTTTATATTTTACAATAATATTTGGATAGCTTGGGTTGCTAATAATTTTGATGATTTACGTTTAATTTTTTAAAAAGTTGGAGAGTAAATTCAATAATCGTTTTTTAAATGTCACCTTTCTGCTCCCAATTCAAGAGCAAGAGATTTTTATACTGCATTTTTTTTATCTTTTAGGATACTATTTATTGTTAATAGAATTTACAGCTTAAGATTGATACCTCAAAAGTAGCTAACTTAAATTTATTCAGGATAAATGATTTAAAGCCGTGATATTTATGTCTATATGTTAATTATGGATGTTATTAGTAAATTCTTGCTTATCATTTTATTTATTTATTTGAAATAATCCCACTACAAAGATTGACTCCTTTTACATAGTGTATTACTCAAAAACAAGCAAGAAAAACAAGCAACAAAGCAAATTAAAACACATAAAATAAAAAGGAACAGGAAATAATAAAAGATTTATAAAATTCTGTTGTTGATGTTGTTTCTTATGGCACTTGAGATGGACAACTAGTCAGTGATTTGAGCCTAATCAGCGTCTCTTGTTTTTGTAGTAGCGCCAACTAGGGCCAAGAGTACGACTTTTGCCACTCACACCTCACATTCGCTTGCACAGCCCCTATTTAAAGTGGGCACATTCACACACCTTACAGACAGAACTATAACTATGTCCGAACTGGGACTCGAATGCAGGACTTGCAGCTCACGAGGAAGACACGTTATTTCTATGCTAGAATACCGGCGTTACAATGTTCTTATTCAGATATAAATAAAAATGCAAAAAGCTAGCAAGTGCCAAAAAGTAAAACACAAAAACAATGCAGCTTCAAGAATACATATAATCATCACAATATGCATAGCTGAAAATAATGCTGGTGTTATTTATGGCACTTGCCATATGGACAAGCCCTCCCCCACTGATACAGGGGCATATTTAAGCCGAAAGAGGCGTCTCTCGTTTTTTGAAGCAGCGCCAATTAGGGGCAAGAGTATCACTTAGCTACAATCTCACCACATTTGCTTGCACATCCCCTTTTTACAGGTGGGGACAGTCACACACTTCACAGATAGCCCTCAGAACAACCATGCCCCAGCCGGGACTCGAACCCGGGACTTCCAGAACAAGAGGAAGACGCGCTGCCTCTGTGCCAGAAAACGGCAAAAAAAAAAAAAAAACGTGTAACCAAAAAATAAAAATAATAATAAGGTTAATAAAAAAGAATTAATACGGTAGATAAAAGTTGACAACAATTTACTTTAAAAACCTTGAAGTCATATGGTAAATGCCAACTTTCTCAGAAATCCTGTTAAAAGTCCTACAACATTTATATAAAGCGAATCTTTTAATATAGTTAAATTTAGAATAAACATTTGGAAAAGTACTTTGGATTCTTCCAGATCTTACTGGCACAATGATTAATAGAAGTCGGAATATTAATGTAACCAATCGAATCACTGACAACCTTATAAAATAAAGGAACACAAGAAATATCTCGTTTACAACACAAGCTAAGCAAATTAAGCATATCACGTAGACAAGAAGAAGATATATCTTGAGGGTAAAATCCATTTTTCTTGTTAAACAAATACCGCAAAAAACTGGTTTGAATACGTTTGATGATTTGAATTTCATTATGGTAATTTGGATCCCAAATAATGTAAAATGTTCCAAACAAGATCTAACATGGTCATAATATGAAACCTACTAAGTAATTTCTTTCGAAAATTCCCTATTTTTACGTTTGAGAATTCCAAGCCTATAAAAACCAAAGAATGAATATGTTCGGAAAAATCAAGTTTAGTGTTCATGAGGATATCTAAGTAAATGAATAGGAACGTAATGATACACATTCATTGATTTTATAAATATGAATTAAAGGTTAGGCTTTTCTTGTATAGCTAATAATACTACATTTATCAATGTTCAGGTGTAGCTTGGTATCTGTGCACCATTTGAAACGAGAATCAATGTTTCTCTATAGAAAGAAATGGAATTTATCGAAGTGGATAAAATAGTTTTCCATGTCCCATTTAATCATTCTTAATTTCCCATAATAATAATCAATAAAAGTATCAAGAATAAATAGAAGAAAAAAATTCCTTGGGAAATGTCTCGGCCACGGAAAGTTAATATAGTATTTTGGCATTTATTAAAATGCAAAATAAACAGTTAAATATTTAGCAAAACTACATTAATATTTTAAGAGTAGCACAATCAGTAAATATGAATTTCATTAAAACATTATTTTGTCTTTAACAGATTCAGTACGATTTTAATGAACTTAAGAGTAATGAACTTTAAGCCAAGCGTTTAACCCTAGGTAATTAAACTTAAATCATTTGTAACTATTCAACGTCTTCATGGACTAAAACCTAACTACTGCCTAAACCTAGATAACTAAACTTAAATCAACATTACTCTGTAACTAATCATTTGACTCATATACTAACTAATTGGCGGTTAACAGTAGAAAAGTAACTTAAATCAATGTTATTCTGTAACTAATTATTTGACTCACAGATTACGAATCAACTAGCGCTTAACCTTAGATAACCAAACTTAAGTCAGTGTTACTCTGTAACTAATTATTTGATTCATAGATTACTAACTAGTTATTAACCCTGGATAATTAAACTTAAATCAGTATTGCTCTGTAACTAAGCATTTGACTCATAGACTACCAACTAACTAGCGCTTAATCCTAGATAATTAAACTTAAATCAGTGTTGCTCTGTAACTAACCATTTGATTCATAGACTACTAGCCAATGTTTAACTCTAGATAACTAAACTTAAATCAGTATTGCTCTGTAACTACTCATTTGACTCATAGACTACTAACTAGCGAACTAAACTTAAATTAGTGTTTCTCTGTAACTAAGCTTTTGACTCATAGACTACTAACTAACTATAGCTTAACCCTAGATAACTAACAAATCAATGTTATTCTATAACTAATCATTTGGCTCATAGATTAGGAGCTAACTAATGTTTAACCCTAGGTAACTAAACTTACTGTTACTTTGTAACTATTTAGTTCACTCATAGACTACTACTAACTAACGAGGGATTAGCCCTAGATAACTAAACTTAAATAAGTGTAGTTCTGTAACTACTCATTTGACTCATAGACTACTAACTAGTGAACTAAACTTAAATCAGTATTCTCTGTAACTAAGCATTTGACTCATAGACTACTAACTAACTAGGCTTAACCCTAGATAACTAACTTAAATCAATGTTATTCTATAACTAATCATTTGGCTCATAGATTTTGAGCTAACTAATGTTTAACCCTAGGTAACTAAGCTTAGTGTTACTCTGCAGGTAATCATTTGACTCATAGACTATGTACTAAAAATAATTATAATTTGTGATTCCTTTATTTATTTCAAAAAAATTAGAGGTAACTTAAGATAATAATTATGAAATTTTAATAAAAAAAATTGAACTAATTGTATACTATGTATAAATGCGACAGTAAAATCTCAAATTATCATTATTGCCTGGAGTAACTAAGCTTAAGATGAGTGTTTAGTTAGTTTTTTTGTTTATTTGTTGGGGGTAACTAAGCAGTTAGATGAGTGTTTAGTTACCTAGGATTAAACACAGAGTTACTACAAAGGAATAGCATGCACTATTCTAGGCTTAAGATTTCTAAGCCAGCAATTAGGAATACTTGCAAACACTTCGAAAAGACAGCAAATGTTAGTTAAAATCTTCCAGTTTTTTCCAAAAAAGTGCTTCTTATATAAATTCCATTGCTCTTAGTAACCTGTTAACCTTGATTTCATTGTGGAATTCGAGGCACTCTTCCTTTTTGAAGATCATTAATCCTAAATTCAGATCAATTGTAGATCATTAAAAGATGGCAAAATGAAAGAAAAACAGCTGTTTCTCCTTGTTCGCTCTTTGGCGTGAGGTGCCTTATATGTTTAAATGATGAAGATGGGGAATGAATAATATTCCCATTAACCGAGATGATTCCCCATCGTGAAAATGATGAATCTCTTCTGTATGTATTTAAAATTAGGTGTTAAGATTTAATGCAAGGGATGAAAATGGTTGTTTGGTTAACTCTATCTTTACATCTGGGAATTTAATACTAGTAAATGTATAATTACAGACTGGATGGAATGAAAGCAACCATTGAGTTGGACCTCAGATTCTGCCACGCATTATTCATCATCTGACACAAAAATGCAGATTAATAACCGATTTTGTGCTTGCTGATGACTTCATCAGTGTGAAAAACACAGTGAAGAGTAATCTGTAATTATGAACTCGGATCGATTTAACTATGCATGTATTCTAAAAGAACAGCATAAATTTCTTGTAATTGAATCTTATTTTTTATTATTGAACAGTTTCTCTCTCTTTTCTTGTAAGCTTTTTTTAAGATTATTTTTACTAAACTGTATCGACATTTCCAATTTATCGATCCAAAAGACAGAAAATAATATTCTTAAAAGTATTATTTGTAAATAGTATAATGAATTGATATTAGACTCCTTTTCGAAACGTTTATAAATTTGATGTGTGTGTGTGTGTGTGTGTGTGTGTGTGTGTGTGTGTGTGTGTGTGTGTGTGTGTGTGTGTGTGTGTGTGTGTGTGTGTGTGTGTGTGTGTGTGTGTGTGTGTGTGTGTGTGTGTGTGTGTGTGTGTGTGTGTGTGTGTGTGTGTGTGTGTGTGTG
>JAOUZG010012691.1:3012297-3039588 GCA_026289955.1 Argiope argentata | reverse complement strand
TATATATATATATATATATATATATATATATATATATATATATATATGGTTTATGATCTCAGAACTATTTTTTATACATGCTTAGCTTTATTCACACACTGATAAGTTAGTCAATTTAATCATTTGAAAAACCTACGCTAGTTGCTAAAGACTAAAACAACAGTTGAGATTTCCCTTTCGATAATAACATAGACAAAAAGGTGTCAATATTTATTTTTGCACAACGCTACAGATGGCGATGAACCATTATATATAAACTGGTTAAGATTATTATGTCACTAAATATAATTTAATGACCATAGGAACCTAAAAATGCTGATAGAGAGTAAGTTTGTCGGAGAACATAGATAATTAAAAAAACAATTTATTTCAAAATCGTTTACTAAAATTAACAGTAAAAATTACTTTTATTATTGATCAAATACAATTTTCTTATGCGTAAGATAATAAATTCTATATAGCTTAAAAGAAAATTCTTTTTAGAAAAAAAAGTCTAAGTAGTTCTTATTGATAGCATGTATTAATCGGAACTCTCTCTAGAATTTCAATTAAATATCTCGAGTATGAATTATTATTCAAGATTGAAAAAGTCGAAAAATCTTGACTTGTGCATGATATATCATGAATTAATTCTAGAGAGAGAAACTCAACACTTAAAATTATGCATTCATTTTAATCTTATTTTATATAGAGACCATCTCAGCAGCAACATTGAGCTTTATTATTATTTTTTATTATTAATTACTCCAAATTTTGGCTCTTTAGTGACGTACGATTTCTTTAAAAAAAGATTTCATTAAAAAATTAAAATTGTGTGTGTGTGTGCGCGCGCGCGCGCGCGTGCGTGCGTGTGTTGCTTAAATATTTCTAAAAGTTTGCATTTATTTCCGTTATTAAATTCTGAAGAAAGTTATGACATCACCAATGACTTCCTCAACAGCTCCGAAATTGCACTTGAAATCCCAAAATCTATGAACCTAATCTTATGTATCTAACTCTCTTCAGTTTGCGACTATCGTATTAACTCATATTCATACAGCCCGACAGATGGAACTTCCTCTGAGCAAATTTTGCTCAAAATTCGGCAGAAATATACATACTTTTTTTTTGTAAAGATCGTATACCGAATTTCATCTGTCTAGCTCAAAGCGCTTATGGACTATCTTTGTCACAGACAGACAGATGGACAGAGATTTTCCAAAAATGTGTTTCTCGAAACCATGGAGGTCTTAAACGTAGAGATTCTTCAAAATTTTGAGTTCGATTTTTTTAAAGATTACTATACTTTCTCTATATTAAGTATACGTGAAACTGTTGTTGTTTTTACTAATGGTAATTTGCCATGGGAAAGAGTGATGACGGCCGTCAGTGATTTTAAGCAGATTGAGCGTCTCTTGTTTTTCAGTAGTGCCAATTAGTGCCAAGAGTACAACTTATCTTCAACATGCGTTACATTCTCTAGCAAAACCCCTTTTTTAGGGGGCACATTCACACACCTCACAGATAGAAAACAGAAAAAAAGCCATGCCCGAACCGGGACTCAAACCCGGGATTCCCAGTTCAAGACTCGCTACCCCTAAGCCAGAACGCCGGCATACGAAAAAATAAATATTTTCTTTACTACATTTTAATCATTATTAAAGAAAAAAATTTAATTTATTTTTTCGGTATACATTTCATAACAATAGCAATGCGTATTTTTAAACAAATTACAAAACCTTTTAGCAATGAAAATTCTTTAACCACTTAACAGTTTTATTTTCTTTACTATCTAATAAGATGACACTTTCAATTTTGGGAATATTTTCTTATTTTGTTTCAAATGGAAATCCATCGAATACATGACTTATCAACGCATTCGAAGTTATTTTACTATTGAATTGTAATTGTTATGAATGGTTTATTTTTTTGTTTACAACTATCAAAATTTGATAAATCGATGCACGTACGGCATACGGGCAAAACAGTTAAGAGGTTAAATGAATGAATCTCACAAATTATTCTCAACACGATAAATGTTTTTATGATTTATGGAGAAAAATTCTAACAATTTTTTGTGCCCCTTAATTGAAATCCACACAACATAAAAGAAACGTGACCGTAAGTCTTCCAAAACAGGCTTAAATTCAGGTTAGAGTGTCTTCCCTAATAAATGCGTTTCGAAATGACTATTTGAAATTTTTTTGTTTAACTATCTCTTCTTTTTTTTTTGAGATAAAAAAAATTAAAAACTATTATGACGAAGTTCACAGTGTCTCCAATCTATGGGGTGGAAAGTACATTCTGATTACAAAACGAATTCTTCGGTTTGAAAGGTCGTATTTATACGGTTACAGTTCAGTTTACTTGAAATCTTGATATACTACGTGATAATTTTCGTGCTTCTAATTAATTTGTTGGCGACGCAACTGGCAAAGATCCGCGTTAATGCCTAAAATAGATAATTTTCGTCTAATGATGTTTCATCATGGATAATCCAGTCATAGATAAACAAATCTTATCTACAACACGATCAGCTATAATTAATAACATTTAGTGTGTCGTGATAGAGGATCTGAACCGGTTTAGGAGATTAGAGTTAAAATTATTATACTAAGAAATATTTCTGGATAATATTTCGTAAAATAACCTGCTTAAAATGAGTTCGAGATATATCTACAAGTAGTTAAGTGGTGAATTTTTAAGACCTTATCTGTAAGATAAGGTCTAATTGATAACTGTTGCGTAATTGATATAAATAATGTTTTAAGAAGTGCCGGTCATTAGAGTTATAAAGGTGATGTAATTAATGAAACAGATTTTTTTACAAACCTCTTAACACAATAAAATGTCGAGTCGTTTGCTTTCTTATACGAAAACAATAGTAAAATATTAATACAAAAACATACGCTTGAGCTTTTTTATTTTTGCAAGCAGGGGTAGTCTGATGATAAAGTTTTCGGCTTTGAGGATAAAACGTTATCGAAATTTGATTAAATAAAGAACACTGTGTTAGAGTGTCTCATACCCATTAAATCCGCCAGGTCAAATGACCTTCCGCTGATGAAAAAGGAAAACTTGAGGAAGAAGCGTTAAATCAGGTATGATCCCCATCTTCTGACCACAGCTCGAAAATGGGTAGCTCATTCTAAAGTAGCAATCGCATTGTTTCCAAAACGAGACTAAATAAGATTAAAATGAGGGAAATAAAGAACACTGTGTTATCGTGGCTGATACCCATTAAATCCGCCAGGTCAAATGACCTTCCTCTGATGAAAAAGGAAAACTTGAGGAAGAGGCGTTAAATCAGGTGTGATCCCCGTCTTCTGACCACAGCTCCAAAATGGGTAGCTCATTCTGAAGAAGCAATCGTATTTTTTTTCCAAAACGAGACTGAATATGATTAAAATGAAAAAAATCGAATTGTTGTTCACAACTCTCGGTATGTTAACTTTGGTGTAACTGGGGCATACCAAAAGCTTTCATATAGTTATCTTCTTCAAGATTTTATCATTTTTTATATCAATAGTTAAATCAATCAATTTGAAATAAAATACTTCATTAAAATTCGCTGAAGATTTTTAAATCGTATTTCTCTTAATTTTTAGTTAACATTTTATTTTTTATTTATTTTACCGCTATGAAATAATATATATTTTTTCGAAAAAACGGAGTAATGAAAAATTCTTGAGAATTGACATGGCTAGTTTAGTTTAGTTATATTTATGTTCCTTTTTAAAGCAACACTTAGGCTATTTTGGGACGGGCATCATTATTTTGAATCGCGATCAGATGATAAGGATGACTCCTCAGCTGGCACCCCATTCTACTAATTTCACACCACGCCAGTCGGAGGATAAGACCTGCCATGGAATTCAATGCTAAAGGAGTTGAAGAATTATCGGTTATAAAAACAGCTGCAATATATTCTTCACTGATTGTTTATTATTTGAGAAAAAAATTAATAAAGTCACCTTGATTGAAAATATTTCAATAAATTGTGCTAACTAATTACTTTGAACTGTATTAATTAATTTTTTTTTCAATTTCCATCTTTGCGGTTGGGAATTATTTTTTCTTTGGCGAAAGGAAATAATGAATTAAAAAGCTCTGATATAAAAGACTTTATTTTTGGTTAAGATAAGTTATTGCAATTTTAACAAACATCAAACTTTGCAACACATTAAATTATCGCATGCAATTGAAATTAATCGAGAACTTCTAAAAGTACTTCAAAAGGAATTTTAAATAAGAAAAAAAACATTCTATTTAATTCTTTTTATCCTGAATTAATTTTCCAACATCTTTTCAATTTAATTTTATGCCTTTAGATAAGTTGTGAGGAAATGAATTTTTAATCAACTGAAATAATTTTATCAATAATCAAAAGCATTTTATCATTTGAATAAATTCAATTTAACATTTTTACTTAATTTATTATATAATCTCTGGCAATTATTCCTCGGTATGCGGTTAATACACAAGTATCCTATAAATGAAATGTATTGTGGACGTCATTTTTTTTAGTCTAATTGAAATAAAATTTGACATAGAATTACTATTGGAATCACAATGTGACATAAAAATGTCATTTATTTAAGTTATTGCATTTACATGCATGCGAAAGTACAGATAGGCAGTCAACACTCTATTATATTTGGTTCCAAATTTGATACATATCTACACTTTGTATATTAAATCTATGTAAATTTTACTCATTTATTTCCCGCCATTTTCTAGTTATTGTTTTATTTTATATTCTAAGAACCGGGTAGACAGATTTCATCTGAATGCATTTCTTTCCAAATTTGACAGGCAAAAGTTTGGTTTAAATTTCTATACCAAATTTCATTAGTCTACATCAAAGTTTTTTCGAGTTGTTGCATTCAAATACAGATAAGTATAATTCCAAAGAATGTTCTTTTCGGAATTAAGTTGGTCTGAAGCTTGGAGATTCGTCAAAAATAACTTGAATTTTTTGACAGTAATAATATTTTTTTATACTTTGTATACGAGAAAGTAAAACTAGAAAAGAAGAATTTTTTTTTCATAAGTTTCTTAATTATTTTTACTATATAAATCAGCAAAAGAGGTCTCCTTGAAACTCTATTTGTAAAATATTAAACGCATATCATAGGCGAAACAAAGGTAACAAAAAGAGACTGTTATCGTTCGATAATCGAAGATTTTCTTAGTGATAATCGCTACGATCTCGTTAATACACAAATACCAGAGAATCGGATGTGTATTTTGAATGACTTTTTTTTATCCAATTGAAATCAAAATTCAACATTTAGCTTCAAATGTAGTTAAAAGATTATATACCAAATTGCATTCATTTAAGTCATTTCATGTTAGGTCGATCACATTAACATGTACGCAAAAGTACAAAGATCACTTCAAGACGATGACGTATTTGATTCAAAGTTTGGTATAGATCTACACTTTAGATGATAAATCGGTGTGTCAAATTATATCCATCAAGTTCTTCTCGTTTGGTAATTTTCATGTTATCTTCTATTCAGAGAGTCAGACAAATAAACTTCCTCTAAATAGATTTTTTTTGTTGTTATTTTGCTTTCTTTCTATTTGGAAAGACCATGTCCCAATTTTGCCCCTCTTACTCGAAGCGTTTTTAAGTGATCGTGTTCGCAGACAGGCAAACATGATTTCGCAAATTTATTTTTTGGACTCAGAGAGCTCTGTAACAAGAAGACTCATCAAAATCTCTAGTTCGAATGTTTTTACTATTTATTTTTTGACTTCGTATATGAGAAAGTAAACAGGGAACAATCTAAAATTCCTCGTTCAAATTCGGAATAGTATCAGTATAGGAAGATTATCCTAAATCCGCGGGTTCTTGATGACACTAACTTTAAAAAAAAATACTAGAATTATAAAAGTCATAAGTTACGCAATTAGTTAAAACTACTGCTGCCATAAATCTAAACAGAAAATAAACTCTAGAATTAAAAAATGAAATAAACGTCACGTTAAATTACATATTTAGTCAAAACTACTTTTGTTGTAAATCTGAACAAAAAAATTCGTATTGGTTTTAAAATAACATCCTGTACCGTTGCAGCTAAAATTATTCATAGAATCTTTGAAAGGCGTGGCTTAATGTTGCTATATCAGCTAGGAATAAGTTTTTTCCCTTTTTTTTTAATCTTATGTCGAAATCGTTTTCTATTTCGCAGTTTGAAGCTTTGATTGGGAAAGCAGCTGATATGCATATATTTATAGAAGTTAGGAAGCAGATGGGATTTCAAAGTTATGTTTAAACAAAATGGAGTTACTAATGCTACAAACAAACTAAACATCTAAACAGCTTTCAAACTTGATAGAACAATAAATACTCGTAGACCTAACAATCGATAGATAATTTTTTGTAACTTCAGCTTTAATTGTCTAAAATAGAATTGCTGAACTTTTTGTTTTTAAAATAGCACATTTTGAATATTAAATATCTGCAAAATTATTGTAGCATTGATTTTAAGGTTTGGCGTGATCAACTAAATATCTTTTACAGTTCAAATATTTAAATAAGAAGATAAAAATGTATCTCGGAACGGAAATGCCGTAGATTATGCTATCCTATAATAGTAACAATAGTTTTAATATGTAACATCTAAGAATGAAAGGATGTCTGCAAGACTGTCAAATCCTTAATTGTGCTGTAAACAATATTTTGAATAGGTTCTTCCTTTTAAAATTACGGTATAACTTGAAATCTCTTTCTAATAATTTTCTAAGTCAAAGAAATTGAACAAAATGTAAGTAAGTTATCTTGAATTTAAGCACATAATTTACCCATATATATATATATATATATATATATATATGTATTTTAATTGCTTAATTAAGACCCCATTAAACGAAAAATTCAAATATAATTTCTTTTCTTTTTTTATAATATAAAAAGTATACGCATTCACTTGTGAATTTATGAAAGTTATCTATCTTGATCTAGACACTGCTACAGTAATTATTAGCAATCCAATACATAAATTTTTCGTTTTTCCCTAATATAAATTTTTTAAAAAGATTCTTAACAAATCATTTAATCTGAACAGATAACAACTGTTATTTCAAGAATCAATAAACATCGGAAACACTGCAATGTTGCCGATTGTAGCTAAGTAACAAAACTTTATTTTCGCTTCGATTTCAGTACGATAATTCCGTATAATTAGTTTAAAATGCAACTCCAACTGCTGTTAAATTTGAAGTTTCAAAATTATTTCTTATTTAAAAAAGGCAATTAATCCTCCTATTTTCGCTGGAAATCTATTAACTCATTAAATATCGGTTTTTTCCCTTCCAGTCTACTATATATATATATATATATATATATATATATATATTTCGGTTTCCTCAGGTCCTTAAATTTAATATGGTTCCAATCAAATGCAGGAAAACTTATGGGATACAGCTCTTTTTACAATTTGGAAACTAATTTAAACTCCACTCCTGAAACCAATGTAACAAGAAGTTTTATGTTACAAAGTTCTGATTACGAAAAAATCCCATCTGTAAAACTGGATGTTCATTTAGGTCCTTAAATAAATAGAATCTGCACCTCATTTGGCAAATGGAAGGGAAGAAAGGGTATACGTGATCCGCTAAATTTTTTTTATAATAGGGATGGTAATGCATCGATTAATTCTAAACTCCTCATGTTATATATAAATATAAAATACTGCGGACTACATATAACGATGTAAATTTAGAAGCTTTTCGATTTTTCTGTAATTTGAAAGATTTTTTTAAAAATATTTATAAATATGATTTGCAACAGTGGTTTCCATAACTAAAATTCATTGTTTTATCAAGTCTTTAAACCTTGGGATTTTATCCTTTTCAATTATATCATTGTACCTGGAATAACTATTAAAATGGATAGTATAAAAAAATTAGTAAGGGATTTTGTAGATTATGAATATTACACATTTTTTTGTGTAATTTATTTGTGAGTTATAACTAGCTTAATCAAATATTTCCTAATGGTAAATTGAAAATATTGAACTATCCGCTAGAATCATGCATGTCTCTAGATTCAGAAATTCTCTTAATATTCTAAATATTAAGAAAGATAAGACTTGTGAAATCATATGCTTTCTTCATTAAGACATGTACATGTATTATTTTGAGAATCTTAAAAGCTGGTGAGTCCCTGGTACTTAAAATGCCTTTTCTTTGCTGCAGAATAAACTATGAATAACTTTTAAATAAATTAAATTTGACACAAAAAATCATAAGTTAAACTACATAAGCATATAAAATGTTTTTACTTGTGCCAAGAAACTTTATAAATAAATTTCGCCAAGGCATGCAATAATATTAATTTTAAATTACTAATTTAATTTAATTAATCGATATATAATCATAATGAAAAAACTTCGGCTTGCGAGGCATGAATAAAATGGAAACAAAGTTTCGTAAAATCTGTTGGTTTTTATCGAAAATGGAGAGGCATTATTTTTTAATGCAATAATGGTAGTAAAGATATAAAATTATTCATCATAAATCAGGCAATGGTTCCCATCATCTCGGATAATAAATGCTCTATTTTAAATTTGATACTATTTAATTAACAAAATAAGTTAGTAAAACTTTATTTAAATTTGGTTGCAGTGTAAATTATAAAACCATTTTAATGAATTTATGTACGTGTATGTTCACAATGATAAGAATCAAAACTAAAACTCTCAGCCCGCATAATTTAATGCATTCGAACTGTATCACATAACGGTAAATTAAATGAAAGATTGGACGCTGGTTAGCTCCCAATCCATTTCATATGTTGAGTAAAAGCTCTGGAGCAGTTAATTAATTCTTTCCCCAGAATTTTTGCGCGTCAGCGCTCATATCGCTTCAGAAGCTTGAGTGAATATGCATCACCCCAACAAAAAATAAAAATAACATGGAATTATTAATCTACAGCTTATAGATTAGCAACGGTTTTCTCATTAAAAGGAAAAAGAAAAAGAATAAACCTCAATACATCTGTCTTTCGTCTGGGGGATTGTCCAGCTGAAAAAAATAGTGTATTTTATTTTATCGGCCGTGCAGACAAAGAGAACAAAAAATAAAAGGTTAAATAATTATGAATTTGATTCGTTTGTTGTTTTTGATAAGTCTTTCAATTACATAATCATATATGTATGTTTAATAGGAAGATGGTTCTAAAACATGTTATGTAAGTAATGATTTTGAATACATATCGAAAAAAATTA
The DNA here is from genome assembly GCA_026289955.1 of Argiope argentata. NCBI lineage: Eukaryota > Metazoa > Arthropoda > Arachnida > Araneae > Araneidae > Argiope > Argiope argentata. The sequence continues at coordinate 3,030,370 of JAOUZG010012691.1, read as the reverse complement.
ATCGTTCGTTTAGTATTTTTTACATAGAGGATCACAGGATCATTTAAAATGAATCACGGTACTGCAGAAAAAAGATTTCTAATAATGCTCAATTTTTAAACAAGATTTGGTCAGTGTTAGAAAGAATACAAGTATTTTTCAGAAATATCTGACAGATTTTGTTGTTTCTGTTTGAGATTTTATGATGCATAATTGATGATCTCTCAAGCTATGCAATTGAATGAAATATAGTTACTATTATTTCTTTGAATAATTTAATAATAAGTGAATACTTTTAGTTTATACAGCACACTTAAAATTACTTTTTGCAAAACAATAGAATTAAAAATTACTAGTTTTACTAAGAATTTCTATAAAAAATTCCAATAAATGCTAATTACTATTCAAATTATAATTATGTTATTATTAAAGAGGTTTCTGATTAATTACTGCACTAACGATAATAAAATTTAAAAAGAAATTCAATTTTTAGTTGTGTTCTGAGTATTTAAATAAATTCAAATAAAAATTCATCAACTGGAATATTAGATTCAGGTTCAGAATTATAATCTCATTCTTCAAAATTATCCCAGGCATTTTAATAATGATGATTTAAAATCATTTCAAGTGTATTGAAATTTCATATTGCGTTAATTAATGAAGAAAAACATATTAAAATAATAATAAAAGGGAAAAAGAAGAGAATTTTTTTAATGAAAATATGCTTAATGAGCAGTGTCAACTGTTGGGTATTATATTACGATAGCACTTAGCAAATAGCCCAAATAAATAAAATGTGTCATATTAAGTAATGATATTTTATTTTTTATAATCCCGAAACTGTAGCAAGTTCGTAATTTTTCTTTATATATATATTCTTTTAGATAATCGCTTAATATGTTATTTTGGAACAGATTTATATTTATAAACATTATAACATCTTAAAATTGAGTGAAATTCAATTATATAGATATATGTTGCCATATTTTACAGATACATCATTTATTAATAGTAAATAAAGAATAAAAAAACGATAATTGTTCATCAAAATGGAGGATTTTCTGAGAGGATTGAAGTTTTTGACATTTTTCAATCTATTTAACAGGCATATGGGATTCATTTTAGTCCAATTTGTAAAGAGTATTTAGGACACAATATTTTTCACCTAAAAATGACTGGTCAAATTTTATTATGTTTCTATATTTTAATTATTCCCCATTTACATTTCGAGAAACTTAAAAGAAAAAGAAAATCCACTCCTAATGTGCAAAATGTTTGAAAAAAAAAAGGCAAGAAAAAAAAAGTATTTCAGTTCGAAGCTGTGCGTATTCACCAGCATCTTGTCTCCTCCCGGCTCCGAAAAGAGATTTCCCCCGTGCCCGCTCCCAAGTCGAGTTGCCTGATTGGCAGATCGGGGGGAATGAGGGGCGTGGCGAACCGATCAGGTGGCACGAGCGTTTTCAGAGATAAAAGGTGGAGAACTGAAGAAGTCGTACGACAGATGCCAAAGAGGAACTTGTGTGGGAAGTCAATCTCTCTCTTCTCTCATCTCAGTTTTCTAAATCTCCCTTTAAGATGAACTGATTATTTTGCTGCGTTTTCATTCTGATTTCAAATTTTTCTATTCGTTAAAAAATTCGTATCTTCAAACTATGAGAGAATTTTCTTCAATGGAAATCGTATTATGAACTAGGATTTAAACTTCAATGGACCTACGTGAGATCATGGTTTCACATAGTGTATCGATGTCTATCTCAAACGAATATGTTCACTGCCCATTTTCTTCGTCTTCCATGCTACCCCTGCCATGGGCGCCGCATCCAAGTTCTCCTCAAAGTCCTTTTAAATTATTTTCCCCCCAAATAAACCCTTACAACGCATCAAAAATGTTTCCTAATCCCCCGGCGAATGAACTTACCAGTAGTCCTGCTGTCAGACGCAAGAACTCTAGAAAAAGCGCCAAACCCAGCTACAAGCATGTTCCTCATAAAGACAAACCTCCTCATTTGGTGGCCAGAAGAAATGCCAGAGAAAGGAGAAGAGTTGAAGCAGTTAACAGTGCTTTTGCTAAATTAAGAAAGTGTGTACCCATTGAAAATCGCAACAAGAGACTTTCCAAAGTAAAGACTTTACATCGAGCTATAGAATACATAAATGGACTTCAAGCTTTATTGAGGCAAGGAGAAAATCCCTCCCTGTCTTCCGAGCCAATCCAGCATTATAGTCGTCTACGGAGCGAAAGTGTGACTTCTCCTGATGATGATGACGATGAAGATTTGGACGATGATGACTCCAGGGCTGTTAAAGAGGAAAGAGACGATTCTGAATTTCCCGAATTTGAAGAATATTTGGAATCGGATGTGGATGTTGTTAATAAGGAAAATGAAGGACAAGCCTGGGGCTCGCTTAGTACGGTTAGTATTTTTTGAGCAAATGATTATTTTAAAAATTTAAATAAATTAAAAGCGGTGCATATCCTAATATTTTTTAATCCTTATCTAATTGCTCTTATTTCTATGTGTATTGGGAAGCATTCTTAATTTTACACTACATAAAATATGTTCGTTATAATCATTCATTTATCAAGATGAATATGCTAGATACTTAATAATGCATGTCATATACAAGAACAGCGAAGATCCAATATTGCGTAATACATGTTGACTGTATTAATTTATTTAATAAATTATTGTTTTTGATGTGATAATTACAGTTTTTTTAAACTATCTAGATATATTCTTGCTTTGTTTTAAATTATGGTAGTATACACGATATATTTAGTGTAAGTGTTTATTACAAAGCAATCTAGGTCTTTCAAATTACTCCAGCGAAAATACACAATCCGTACCAGTATTTTTAATTATTTATTTCTAATTTTAAAGGATTTTTGATGTAAATATTCCTCTTTTTTTAATAATATAAAATATATCTTACATGAATTATTTTCGATTTTATTCCAATTATTTTTTATTTGAATATATGATTCAAAACAAGCACTAAAAATATTCATATGCATTTAAAGTAAATACTGAAAAAAACCTGATTTTAAAAATAACTTTCTACGCTATATTTTCGAATTAAATAATTAAAAATCATTATGTAACTCGAACAAATTTGATAAATTTTGCAATATAGGAAAAAATTGTAAAGATACCTCAATTAAGTTGTTGACGTCAGTACAATGAGCAGTAAGGATTAAATTTTAAAATATGTTACTTCAGGTAAAATGTAAGAATAAAGAGATAATTAATTTTATTTATATATTTTTCTTAGTTCGATGGGTTTAAAAAAAAATCAAAAATAATGTTTGAAAAACTTAACTTTCTTTAGTTTATATGTATACATCAACCTATCGCCAACCATTTTTTATTGAATTAATCTTTAACAAGAAAGCAAATTATTGTTGAATCGATATTGGTTCTCTTTTCAAACTCAATTGTTTCTTAAAAATTACAGGACACCATTTCTGTGCCTAAATATAACCTCATGTTACGGTAAAATGAATGTGAAAAACTTCAAAAATGATGAAATGCGTAACTTTCATTCATTATAAGGTTTAAATGAAATGTCAGTTTACGTGCTTTTGTGTTGTCTATTTTATTAATGGATAGATTTTCATACTTTTGAAAACGAACGTTTCAAAAATTCTCTGAATAATTCAGTAAGATTATATATAATTTAAATGAATTCGTATCTATGTATATGAGAAATAACTCCTTGATTGAAAATGAATAAATGTACACATTATAGAAATGAAAATACCGGGAATGAGTGTCATAATCTTTAAATTGAAATCCAATATCTAAATATCCAATGGAATATGAATTAGATTTTTAAAAATTGCTTTCCGAAGTATAAAAAGAAGTAAAACCAGTGTAATATTCAAAGATATTCATTTTCACTTGGATGAATTTTAAGGTTCACACTTTTCTTTCTATTAAATATCTATGTGATTTGCATTCCATCGAAGTACAAAGATCTTACTGCGAAAAGCACAGGGAGTTTAAACCCATCAATTATTTAAACGCTAAGTTGAAAAGATATTGAGATCCATCATGTCATCATTAAATACTATCGGCAAATGTGAGCTGCTTTTTGAACGAGAAACGTCACTTCTTTCTCCCTAATTAAGATTCCACTTGACGACACATTTAAGAGATCTTATCGCATTCGCAACTACTTTTTAGGCTTCCCTGTTGTAATGAAGTCTCTTTTACTTAATTTTCTTGTCGTTAACTTAGATTTTCATTAACTAATGAACGGCACTGCAAATTATATTTATTCGAATTTTCAAAGCAAGTTTATTCTTAATGTAATATTTTTTTAAAGGAATATGGGCTAAAAATTTATAAATTCCAAAAATTTATTCGAGATAAATAATTTGTATTTCAGTATGATTAGCTGATAATACTGAATCAATATAAAACTCTCTTTTTAATTAATTGCTGCTCTTTGTGTTAGTTAAAATATAGTCATGTAATTATTTTTATCTTAGATTCTTAAAGTAAAATAATCCTACGGAGATCTGACTTTTTTTTTACTCACTGAAGTAATAAAACTGACATATCAAGTTTCATACAAGATTCATTATTCTGTTTCAGACATGGAAGCCAAACGACTGCACTATATTTTCGAGACTTACTTAATTTTTGGTATAGAATATATTAAATTATTTAATGAGCGTAGTCAGAATAAAATAACACAAGAGAATTTTATAAGGATATACTATACTTTTTATATTATACATTTATGATTTTATGCTCGTCCATAAGGAAAATAAAATAATAACATTTCTATTGTGTAAAATAAGGTAAAAGAATAATAAAAAAAAGTTACGGAACTATAGTGGAAATATAACATGAATAAAATAAATTTTACTGTCTTGAATTAGTATTCAATTACGAAAACTTACGTTATTGTAAAATAATCGATAATAGTTATTGAAATTTACATTTAACAAGGTAGGCAAGCAATTTTTTACTATATTGTATTCTTCAAAATGTTTTTATATTGTTATTAAATTAAATTTTTTTTTTTTGCTAGAAACGCTACGGGGCGGGATTCTTGTTCAATAGATTTCATTTTTATATCACACATTCAACTGACCCTCTTTTTATAATTGTGTTCTACAGTTTATTCTTTTTGTTTTTTCTTTGATTTCTAGCTTTATTTTAGTCTGTAAAAAAGTGTTCTTTATTCAATTAACTAAGAACTTATTCTTAAATGCCATTCTCTGAATAAATTACTGCTTTTTTACATTCAAAAGTGTTCGCTTTTAGTTTTCTTATACTTAGAAAGTTATATGCATTTGTCTACAGAGGGACAATTGATATGTTTGTATATTCACTTATAAAAAATATAGTATATTTTAAAGATTTAAATTGTAAAATCATACTTTCGAGTTACGATCGCTTATAATCGACAACGAAGAATTCAGTTCATTTTATAAATAACACTGACTTCGGTATGTAAAAGAGAAAACTGTAAAAATGAAATACTAACTTAAAAATAAAATTTAATCAAAGGTCGTTTTTTTTATTTGAAATCTTCCAAACAAATATATTCTTAATTAATTTTTTAAAGTATTTAATCAGTTTAAAACTGCGCCTAACTTACACTAAAAGCAAATTCTTAAAACGCTTTATAACTTGATGGTTTTGTCAGCGTTTTCCTTCACTATTACGGTACCCGTTTCCTGTCATTCTAAATGAACTCGTATCTACTGTTCTTGTAACAATTCTCTATCAATTGACGCGAACAACTTAATGTTCAGAAAATAGCCTGCCACTGCCTTTTCTTTTGATGAGTGATGTTCATTTTATTCATACCTTCGCGCTGTATCTTTATCTTTTTTTTCATCTCAATTTCACTATGTCGATCCTAATCAGATTTTATCGTGTATAAAATACGGTGATTCATAGTGGCCTCTCTAATGGCCATTGCTCAAGGGAATCTATTATTGTAATCATCACATCCAGTTGTGTGCTAAGAAGAATGTCAATTAAGATTCGTTGTCTTAAGTAATTTAATATACTCAATCATTTCCCTCGTGTCGAATATGTAATCAGATTTGACAGCATTGATGAAATTGATAGATGTGAGACTATCAGTTTCATATTCTTAGGTTAAAGGAGTTAATAATTTTCTTGAAATAGGAAGAAAATTTGAAATACTTTGAAATAAAATTGTTTAATTATTTTTACTCGCATGTTCTGAATATGTGCGTTATGTCATAGTATAATTATACAGTTGATAATATTATGCACTTGTAATATACTAAAGATAAAAGGAATTAATTGATCATTTCAAATTTATATTGAATTTATAACTATTGCAAAAACAGATTTTAATTACAGAAATTTATATCACTTTTTTTTCTGTAAAGGAAACCTTGGTGTTAAATCCTCTTGAATAAAGCCATTTCAACTTTATTTCTAACTATTCTAAAAATGCGGTGTAATAAAAATTCTCAGGATAAATATAGCAAGGGACATTCTAAATTTTATATTCATTAAAAAGATTTTATGAAAATGGAATTTGGCATTTTGGAACGCTGATTTTTAAATAACACTCAATCAATTTGTTTCAGTTAAAATCAAACTTTGACATTTGAATTAAATCAAGTGAACTCAAGCTTTGAAAATAAATTGACTATTAATGTACTTAATTTTTTCAGTTTACATTTCATAGCACTGATTAAAATGATTTTCTGCCATTTTTATTTCAGTTTCATGTCTTTTTATTTCTTTTTCAGGGTTGTGAATCAAATTATTGGACATACATGCCTTACAATCAAGACTATTCTGGTAGTCTACCGAGTTAATGCGATTTCAGAGATTAAAATGGAAGAAAAGAAAACAATTTAGTCTTTGCAATTTGGACACAGGGAATTGTATCTTCAAATTGCCAACATCTTCTAGTACTATTGGGCATTCAATACCAGACTTTCAAGACAATAAATTCTTGATTCCATTTTTGTTTTCAGGACACTGTATTTTTTCACACTTGCTTTTTGCAATATATCGAGAAGAAAAAAATTGTTAATTATATTTTTAGGGAGTATTGAATAAGGAGAAAATAATTTTCTGCTTTTTAAACATATCTAAAGATTGCACTTCAGTTTTGAAATGTGGCAAGCTTTGCTCATCTGCACAAGTTAAAGTAATTTTGTGAAAACAGACTTTTGAAAATGATTTTTGATAAATATTCTTACTGTTGAACTAGTTCTATGAAATATTTGTGAAATTTAAATTTTTGAATATATTATGCCTTACTGGTCATAGAACGATAAAATTGGGATAAAAATTCCAACTTGAACTATATTTTTGTTTATATTGAAATCCCATGTTCATTTTATTGAGCAAATTTTTAACTTATTTTAATATCTGTTTTTATCATTTATTTTCCCGTTGTTTTGTAATTGTGTGAAGAATTTTTCGAATTTGTGTGAAATTGAGTTTTAGAACATATTCGGGTATTTTTTTAGCTTTCTTTTATTCTACCTCATATCTCCGACAGTTACTTAAATCAATACTTAAGTTTCTTAAATTGTACATACTCTCAAATATTTTCACAGAGCGCTTGAAAAGAATATGGATGCTTAATTGTAATTTTTACTATGTTTTTTTTTAAAATAAAAGGTTTTCCTAAATAAAAATTGAAAAAATAATTGTTCTCTGATGTGTGTGTGTGCGTTTTTCAACATTTTCTTTTAATCTAAGCAACCAGGAAAACGTTCTTGTGATAATATGTTTGACTTTATAATGTTGGTAATCTAATTTTATTAAAATATTTTGAAAACTATACAAACTTTAAAGAAAACAATAAAACATTTTAAAGAAGGAAATATTTAATTACTTATATTGTCGATAGTTTACAGAAAATGTTACCTTTTTTTCGGTCTTATTCACACATATTCAGAATATCTTAAAAAAATGAAAAGTTATTGCTTTTTGACAAATATTGTGAAACATAAGTTTTATGCATAAAATTTTATACTGAAACATATTGGGTTGTTCGAAAAGTCATTTCGTTTTTTTTGGTGAAAATGAAAGACGATCCTCGTATAATGAATAATTATTTTATTAAATTATATATCGCCCATTCTGATCCAAAACCTTTTGCCATCTTTCTGGTAGAGGCATGATTCCACGCTCATAAAATTTTTGGTATTTGCTGGCAAAAAACTAATCCAAGGTGATTTTTGACGTCTTCATTTGAGACTAAGGTTTTACCGTCCAAAAAATTTTGCATTGACCGGAACAAATAATAATCTGAAGGAACCAGATCTGGATAATATGGTGGAGTGGATCATTTTTGTGACATTTGAGGAGCGAATCACAGACTTCAATGCGACAACACAAATTTCTCTCCGTGAGGACATGGAGAACTCAAATATCGAGCTTCGAGGTTAAACCCAGGCCTTTCAGGCGGTCATAAACAGTTGAATTCAATAAATTTAAACTCTCACCGATCTCACGTGTTGTTGTTCGCCGGTTTGCATCAACTATTACCTTTATCGTGTCTTTATCAGCTTCAACCGGCCATCCGGAACGTGGTGCATCTTCGACATCAAAATTGCCGGATCGAAATTTTGTAAACCAGTTCTGACACTGTCGTATTGTCAACGCATCTTCTCCATACACATCGGTTAATTTTTTTCTGGCTTGAACAGCATTTTTACCTTTCCTACAGGAAAAAAGTGAAATATGACGAAATTGCTGCTTATTGCTTTCCCTATTTAAAAGGGCATCTACCAAAAACTACTGCGCAAAATCAATTGAACGTTTTCACAAACAAGTATTGCTATATCACCTCTCAAAACATACAATGATTATACGTCTTAAGTGGGAAGTTGGAATAAAAAAATACAATTAAATCCTTTGTCGAGAAAAAACGAAATTACTTTTCGAACGACCCAATAAAAACTGATGTCATTATAAAATATAAAAATTAAGGAAAAAATTATTTTTAATAATACTGTATTTATTTAAAAATTAAACCAAGTTGAAAAATGGTATGCTATACAAAAAACATTTAAATGCAGAAGCTCAAACTTTTTTTTTGTAACATAAATTTTTTTTATTAGAATTTGAAACTATATCTTCAATTAGAACTGAAAACAAAACTAAAAAGGAATTATTCAAAAATTATTTTAATGATTCAAAAGTACTATTAGTCTTAGTCGAAAAAATTTTAATGATTGTCTAAATTTTATTAATAAATTCTCAATTCTTTCTTGCTATGCTATTCCACTGTGGAAATATTTAACTTGTTTTTCATTAAAACTGGAATATATTTTATTAGATAAACTGAAAATCAAAAATCCAAACGAAAATGTCAAAAATAAAAAGTGAAATTTGATATTAAATGCTTGATTATCGAAGTATAGTTACGTTTTATATACCTGACAACATTCATATTCAAAAGCAAGCAATGGACGTTGTTTTCAGTTATGAAAATAAGAAATGAAGAGCAATTTTTAATGAAATTAAAATTGGTATTACTTGAAATCCGATTTGTTTTACAAAACACCAGTTTTAATAGAGCCATGTTGATGATCATTCATTCAAACCCGAAGGGTATTATTACGAAGATTTATAGCTATAATAGGTGAAACTGAAAACTAATATGAACAATCCAGAATAATGAATGATCTGATTTGCTATAATTTGTGGGCTGAACTCTCTCTTGAAATGGCTATTGCCCCAGGGCAACCACAGAGGGAGATAAAATGTTCGAATGACACTTTGGGAGTTTTATCGTACCATTTACATTTCTTAGGAATTGATAACCTTAAAAAGTTAGTGTCCTTGTCAATAAAATTACAAGCTTTAAAAATGTTCCATAGCCTGAAGGAAATTTCTGCGAAAACTAATGTTACAGAAAGAAGCAAGCATTTGACTTATATTGATTTGTTTCTAATGAGAGAGGCAGTACCAAAGAACTTATATACCACCCTTTAACTTCAAGGTTAAAGATCGTGCTTAGGATTTTTGTTTTCAACTGCTTCATTTTCTAGATAATACTTTTTTTCATTCATTAACCACAGAAATAGTCAAAATATCAGTGCGTATCTTGTGTACTTACAAACCTCTTGCAACACATTTGTAATTTTAATCTAGAAAAATTTTTAGTTTTATTTTTTTAAAAAGTTTTTGTCTCAAAGAAGCACAAAAAAACTGCTTACTGTTAAAGACTAAATCAAAATAGATTTCTATTGGCCACTATCTTTTATCCAGTAAGAACATACAATTTCAGACTGTCTTTATGATAGTTTCAAAATTTAGAACACGTGCCATTTTGCAACATCCTATATAAGTTTTCCATTTAATTTTGAGTTCGTAATTTGTGCAAAAGATCAACACCCACATTGAATTTTTTTAGAGAGGGATTTGACTATAGAGCAAAATTCTTGCTTACAAATTCAAAACTGAGCAGAAATACTAAAGAAATGAATACATCACTGGCTCCATAATATTCTGTTAACTACCAACCTCATATTTACTATAAATAAAACATTTTGAAGTTCGTTTAAAAGTGAATTAATAAAATCCGATATTTTTATTGTACTTTTTGCAATAGCATTTCAATAATAATTTCACCAGCATTTCTTTGAAATATGTATGATAAATTAAGCTATTTACTTTCTGCTAATTAAGAAGAAAATAATTATTAAATGTTTATCATTTCTTTTAAATAAATTGAATTTTATTGAAATGTATTGATTTCATTTCGTTTAATATAAACCTTTTTCATTTACTGCAGGTATCAAGGAATTTTCATTGAAACCTATTTCACCGTTTAAGTGAGAATTCTAGTCAATGCCATGAATATCAAATGGGCAATGCAGGCAAATGCCTATAGGCTAATTTTTTTAAAAAAATTTTTAGCTTTGTCAAAAATCAAGTTCGAATTACTCGCATTATTTTTTTCCAATATTTTCAAATTCGCTTTCAAATCAATGTCGTCCAATAACTTTGCCAAGGTTCCTTTCTTAAGCTTTGGCAACTGTTGTATCTGAATATTCAGAATACACTAAAAAGTACTGTTATTCTCTTTTTACCGTTTTATTTAAATACGTTTAAAATTAAAGTGATTTACACGATATACTTACGTATATACTTGTTGAAAGTGATTCACAATTTTATGTTTTACGAATTAAGTTATCGTGATATTTGTTACTTGTAAACTATTTATATCAATGTTAAAGTAAAATCAGTAAGAAATATCTGGTAAGTTGAAAGCAGGGGATCCTGGAAAGGTGAGATTGTGCTAACTCATTGCAATGTGGGAAGTGTAAGTTAACGCTAAGTTAATTGCCGGCGGTCTGACATAGGGGTAATGTGTCTTCCACGTGTTCTGGGTGCCGTGGGTACAGGTCGTGGTTCGGGAATGGTTTTTCTCCCTCTGTTATATCTGTGAGATGGGTAATTTCGCCTCCCCTCCTGTAAAAAGGGGCTGTGCAAGCGAATGTGATGCGTGAGTAGCTGAGAAGTACTCTTGGCCCTAGTTGGAGCTATTTAAAACAAGAGACGCTCCCTCGGCTTAAAATTGCTGACTGCGTCAGCGAGCTTATCCATGGTAAGTGCCATTAGAAACAACAGAGCGATCAAATGCAGATAAGTGAGGTTATAAAAACACGGTAATTGATTAAATTGTAGTCTTATTTAATGTTGTTCGAAAGGATGAATGGCTTCGTTTGAAATTTAAGTTGCAAAGATAATTATTTAACAATGTTATGACAAATGGAGTTATAGCAATAAGTTGATATTTAAAACAAGCTTATTTATAAATTGGGCTTAGTATCTGAGAAAACAAATTTCGCTGAGATTTTTTTTGGCTAAAGTATCTAGATACGAATTACATATTGATCGTACACTACTATTTTTCCCTCTACATATGAACTAGTCGTTTAAATAAAAAAGATCATGAATACACTTAATTTAACAAGTTATGGGAATTGGTTAAATATTGTATTGTTACTATTGAATGTAATCAAACGTATTCGTATTCGGATAATGTCATATAGCGCCATCTCACAGAATTTCGAGATACCAGTAGATTGTCACCATATGGCAACAATGCAAGCACCACAAAAACTTACGAGTGGCGCTATATGGCATCGTCAGTATGAGAGCAGATAGAAAAAGACTCTAATAGTTAGAATTATTTTTCTGTGAGTGGAACACACACAGAACATTATTTTTCTGTGAGTGGAAGTGGAGTTATTTTTCTGTGAGTTTCAGGAACGACACCTATATAGATAACTTAGAAAGCAAAACCTTGTCTAAATATAAAAAATTTTCTAAATCGTTATAGCTGTTTCCGAAGCACACGAAATAAACTTTTATACATACAAGAATTGCACTTTAAATTTATAAGATTTATCATAAAAAAGGTAATAGAACAAGGAAGGAATTGTTTAAAAAATTTTAAATCTGTGAATAAAAATGAATTATCTTAAAAAATATAAAAGGTATACTGGAAAGAGTTAATCAATAAGTGCGGCAAATGTAGTAAAGGTTGCGTTACAAACTCACAAATGATGTATTTTAAAAATGGGCAATCAATAGAAGAAAAAAATTAATTTTTAAAAATGCATTACTGATATAGCACATTTGAAATGTTGTCAAATAGGAGTTGTCTCATCCAGCTGATAATGATGGTGAGAAAAAAATAATGAGTAAAAAAAATCAATAACATTGATTGAATTTAATGAGTTAAATACAAAATCAATAAATTTGAAATGTCATCATTAAGATTCTATTTTACTATTTAAATAATTAGAAATCCTAAAAGCTGAGAAAAATAGAAAACGCTTAAATATCAGACAGGTTAAAACTTCTCGTTAACAGGCCTGCTTTTCGAAATAAAGTAGAATTTTTTCAGATAGAAAACAACAATATATTAAAGTGCACTACTATACCTCATTTTTTCTGTTAAAAATCTTTCATTTTAGAGATAAGCCTATTTGCACGAATACCCAATTATCCCTGAAGTCGTGGAAGGGGGGGGGGGGTCATACCACAATCTCCATCCCGCCCGAAGGCACAAGGAATAAACCATAAAATTGAATGACCGGACCGCCGCAACAACATAGCATCAGGAAAATAAAGCGACCCCCCCCCCCTTTTTTTAGAAATATCCACCCGCTGGAATACATAAGTATTGTACAAAATGTATGATATTCGCAATATCATGTACATTGCTATTCTATACATATCTCTCAGTATCATGTACGTTGCATAATAGCGCACAATATTGTACAGCATGTTATTTTACCTCTGAACCTTATTGCACTATATTTCAAATATAAAGGCTTTTGTAATTATTTAAATTCACATTTTGAACCGAAATTTAATACTTTTCATTAAATAATGATGTAGGAGACATTTGCCATCTGAGATACGACATACAGGATAATAGTTCAAAACTTTCTTCTTGAAACGATAATTTATTACGCTAAATTTTAACAGCATATATTCACAAAACAATCAAATTTAGTTTGCTTTAGTTATATTTCCGTCCTGTTTTAAAGCAACACTAGGGATATTTTGGGACGGACCTCGTAAGTTTGAACCACGGTCAGGGGACGAGGACGACACCTGGGCTGGCACACCTCACCTCACACCAAACCAGCGAAAGGATGTAGCTTCCACCAGACCCGCTTACATGACGGTTCTTCGGTAGAATCGGGTCTCAAACCCGAAAAATTCCGTTTCAAAAGCCGAAATTTACTACTTGGTCACCACGACCCCACGAAGCTATCCAAATTTCTTTCCTTAGAAGTGTAACGATGTGAATTTCATCTTAAAACAGAAATAAACATTTCTTCCTATTAAATATTCATTTATCTAGCGCAAGAGCAAAAAAATTCATTTTGTGATGAACAACATTAAGACGTCTGAATAGGCAAGTATCTTGCAGAAGGTATGCCAAAGAAATGATAACATGGTATATAATACCATTATACAAATAATTAATTTATTATAAAAAAATTACATAGGAATAAAAATTCCATATTTAGTAGAAGAAAAATCAATAAAAGGGCGGAGTTCAAAGCATACAAATACTTAAGAAAATCAATGCAAGAACAAAAGAGAAATCATTAAGAAGTCGTATACTACCTCGATTACCAGCTGTCTTCCATGGCCGAAAACTTGTTAAAAATTTCAACCACAAAGAAAAAAAAATTGAACCTGAAACCAACGGAAGTAATATCACTGACACTTTTTCACACACTCTTAATATAGACATATTTGTTTTATTAATCCTACGCTATTTTTATAACATTTAGAAATCCCCGGGCACCACTAAGTATCACAGGGGGCTTCCAGAAGAAGACAAAACATTTTATAAAGACATCACATACAGAACAGCTACTCACGCATCACAATCGCTTGTACAACCCCTTTTTACAGGGGGCACATTCAAACATATCATCGATAGAACAGGTACACAACAACCACGCCCGACTCGAAACAAGACGCCCAGATCCCGAAGAAGACGAATCTTATGCCATTCACGAATAATAGTTATAAAAATGCCTATTAGACCATTATCGATATATTTATCTTTGATATCGATATATTATCTTTGGCGTGAGTCTAGCATTTTTACAGAATCTGTGATCTTTGGTGATTATTTTGGCGACTAACCACTGGGATGAGATTAAAACACTAGTACCAGAAAATCGAATGCGCGTTTAGGATACTTTCTTTCCGACTAATTAAAGTCAAAATTTGATACAAAACTACAATTATATTCACTAAATCAAATATCAAATTTCAAATATTTAAAGCTCTCCGTTTTTAAGTTATCATACTCTTAAATGCTTATGAAAGAGCAAATCGAGAGAGGGTTTACCTTTTGATATCTTTGATTCCAAATTTAGTACATATCTAATTTGGTTAGACTTCCTATGAATTGAATTTGTCAAAATCTGATAGAAATTTGCAAATATAGGACTCCATATACCGAATTGTCTCCGTCAAGCTTAAAACTTATTTCAGTACCGTAATCTTAGACAGACGGATTGACGAATATTCATAATTCTAAAACGGTGATTTTTGGATTCAGGAAGATTTGAAAAGTAGAGATTCTTCAAAATCTCCATTTTTTTTTGATGATGATGATGATTGTAATATTTTCTCTTTGGATATTTCATACATAAAAATTTTTAAAAAATCAAATTGCCGAGATAATTTTAAGTAACAAGTCAACAAATTTCTCAAAGATCACAAATACCAAGCTAATATTTCTGTTGTTGTTGTTTCTAATGACACTTGTCATGGACAAGCTCACTGAAGCAGTCAACGATTTTAAGTCAAGGGTGCGTCTCTTGTTTTAAGCAACGCTAACTAAGCCCAAAGGGTTCGCTTACTTAAGCATCACATTCGTTTTCACAGACACTTTTTTTCAGAGAGGGGGGACACACATTCACACATATAACAGATGAAGAACAACCATGCCCGAATTGGGACTCGAACCCAGGACTCCCAGAACACAAGGAAGGTGTGCTACTCTTGAGCCAGGGCGTTGTCACTAATATTTCTATTGATCATTAAGTCATAATTGCTCTCATATATGTATATTGTCATATACATAGATCTTTACTATGAATAAAAATTGTTCAAAAGCATTTCCGTGTTGGTGGTATCTTTTATGCAATTTTCGTAGATTATAGATTATTTGTAGTTGTTTTTGGTCAAAAAAATCCTTTTAGTGTTGAGATTTTTAAAAAAGTGTGAGCATTAACATTTGCCGACAACAACAGAAATATCCAAAGAGAAATGCAATTGCCACTTTATTTCGTTATTAGTGGTGTTACAGTGCTACATACAATTTAGTTTAGTTCAGTTTTGTTTAATTATATTAAACCATTTTGAAGTAATACTATTGCTATTTCTGGACGGGTCTCGTATTTCCCAGCATTGGCCAGGTGACGATGATGACATCTGTTGGTATCTCTTCTCCCACTGCTGATCAGCAGTGCATGTAATCTAATAAACTTTGTACACGACCTATTTCGGCTGGAGTCAGATCTTGAGTAAAAAAAGTATTAATTTTTGCTTGAAGTTTTTATGAATTCATGCTTTAAATATATTTACGCAAAAAAAACAACAACCTTACCTTTTTCGCAATTTTCGCAGCTTACACCAAAGAAAATAAATACATTGTTTCTTGGTAATCTAATACATATCATCCAAATGCACTTTCGGATTAACAAAAACACCGGATTAAAGAAAGATTACTTAAAAGATTCGTTTTAACATGAAAAGTTTTATTTATTTCCCAAAATATTTAAATAATAAAAAAATTATGCTATTTATAACAAATATTGCTGTCGCGACTCAAAATATAAATAGAAACCTACTGTTTACGTCGTTCAAAATGTCTTGACTCTGAAATGGTGTAATTTGTTTTCCTTTGAACGTTGAACACATGCTCTTCCGAAAACACTGGAGAGGCCAGAATGGCGAAAAATGAAGATACTGCATCTTTATGGCTAGCGTTTCCTGAATAACAGATAAAAAAATATTACTAATAATAATAATACAAAAAATATACAAGTAACTTGAATATCGGAACATAAATAAACATAATAATTTTAAAGCTCATCATCGTGAAAAGCTTAAAAGACTGCCTCTGGGACGGTCTCTGAGTGTTGAAACTACGAACGTTTTAGCCGGATTTAAATTGCTTGAAATGATAAAATCTTCTTCAAGGGAGGAATATTCAAGGGAAAAATAAAATATTCAAAATTTGAATTCGCTTCCTAAATAAGTAAGAATTAACAGTAATGGCAATCTCGGTTTCAAAATCTTCCTTTTTGTCTTTTTTAGTTGTACGGAATATTAATAATTTTTTACTTAAAATTAAAATTAATACTGTATTTTAAAATGCAAGGAAAGGTATTGAGGAGGTATTAATTTAATAAAAAAATTTAGCATACCAAAATGCAAATTCATTATTGAATGTATAATTAATTATATTCTAGATTACTAAGCGATTCAAGCTTTCGTTTTCCTTTTAGTTAAATGTTTGATCGACAGATGGCGTCACTGAAATATTTTTTCATACTTTATTTCGGTTATTATTAATTCTATCAATATAAGCGAATTTCATTTCGCTTGAATGAGTTCACTACCACGAAATTTAATTTTACGCTAATCTACATTTTTCAAGAATATGCAAATGAGTATCTTTACTCGTTCATTTAAAACATGAATACAAAACCAATCCTTCATAACTTCAAACTTAAGATATTTCTAAATGTTTAAAGAAAAAAAAAACTTTTAAAAACTAATACAAGTAACGGTAAAATTAGCATCAGATTCGTAGATACATTTAATAATTTCATAGAAGGGCTAATGGATTTACAACATTTATGAAACAATTTCTCAATTTTAGTATATCTATATCATAGATTATATTACTTAATACTTTATTCATTTCATAAATTTTAGTATTTCATCTACAAAATTTACTTATCTTCAAAAATATATTACACATCTTATTCGCAGCCTGTGTTCTCGTGATCTGGACGTCCCGGGTTCGAGTACCGCTTGGGGCATGGTTGTTCTTCTGTATACTATCTGTGAGTTGTGTGAATGTGCCCCCGTGTAAAATGAGGCTGTGCAAGCGAATGTATGTGTGTCATCCTCATATGAGCTAGAAGTCAGACTTCTGCCCTCGGGGGCTCAGGGGTCCATACCCTGAGAAGCTATTGCACTCCCTCTTTCCGTTGTAAAGCGGAGACGAGATCATCATCACATCTTAATTGGAACTTATATTATTTTTTTAATTTGTATAATTATAAGGGTATTAGAGATATTAAAGTATATGTTAAGTAACTTTTGCATTTTAAATAACTTAATACTTTCACTTAATTGAAGATTAAAAAAAAAATTAGATATACGTCGCGTGACTGAGGTTCGTCTTTGCATGTGAAATAGTTAATACACGGCTTTGTAATAAATTCCAGGAATAAATTATCATTGTTTTCTAATCAGCATTTCGTTCAATCATTAAAAAAAAACCGCTGTGTGTGTGTGTGTGTGTGTGTGTGTGTGTGTGTGTGTGTGTGTGT
>JAOUZG010012691.1:2994403-3006719 GCA_026289955.1 Argiope argentata | reverse complement strand
AGTCGAAAGTGTTCGCAATGACTAGTTATACACATGTAGCAAGTTGAAACACCAAAGCAATTCAATCTCCTTAAATGTGATATTCAGAATCCTATTGCAGACACTAAAACCTTGATAATTCCACAACATTAAAGTCGAAGGAAAGCAGCCACATATGGCCTTCTGTGACGCAAAACAATTTTTGTCGTACAACAATCACACACAACAACTTAAGAACAATTGTAGATACAGGTGTTTGTTTTTAAAGATGTTACAAAGTGTGTTAACAAATTTGAAAGCACAGCCTTATATATGTGACGAAATGCTTATCAATCTACAAGCCGAAAGTGTTCACAATGATTAGCCATACAAATGCTTCAAGTTGAAACATCAAAGCAATTCAATCTCTTTAAATGCGATATTCAAAATACTATTCTGCAGAATAAAACATTAATGATTCCAGGTTAATAAAGTCAAAGGGAAATAGTCACATATGGCATTCTGTGGCACAAAACACAATCGCACACAGCAATTTGAGACCAATTGTAGATGCTCTATAAAGGTGTTTGGCTTTAAAGATGCTACATAACGTTTTAGCAAATTTGAAGCAAGAGACGTTTTGATATATGTGACGAGATGCTTATCAATCTACAAGTCGAAAGTGTTCGCAATGACTAGCTATACACATGCAACAAGTTGAAACACCAAAGCAATTCAATCTCTTTAAATGCGATATTCAGAATCCTATTCTGGAGACTGAAACCTTGATGATTCCAGAACATTAAAGCCAAAAGAAAGAAGCTACAGAAGCCTATCCAAGGTGCCATAATATTACGCTTCAGATTTTATCTTGGCAATTATGGAACTAATGACAAATCTTTTGTACCTGCGCCTTTTATTACCCCCTCAAGTAACACATATAGTTGATTTACGATCATTTGCTAGCATTTGCGAGGCACTTAAGTGCATTTTGTAGCCCCATTTCTCCCTCTGTTTAAACGATAACAACAGTAGAACTTCGAAAAAAGAAATAATGTCTTTCTAATGATAGCTACTTGAAATTGATGGATTGAGGCATTTGATTTGTTAACAAGTATCGTTTTCATCAATCAAACGGAGAGGCTTCTCGAAAGAAAGTTTTAACATATTTTCACAATGTAAATACAAATAGAAGTAAATTGATAGTGCGGCAAAATAATAGATAGTGAGTTTCATTATATAATACACATAAGTTTATTTATTTATTAATGTTATAAAGGTTATACTATAGGATCAGAATTGATCATTAGCATTCATTTTGAAGAGAAAATCTTTTCTTATATTTCAGATTTCAGAAATATCAAAGTGATAAAAAATAAATGTAAAAAGCAATTTATTATAGGAAATAATAAGCTGGTGTGGATAGTTTGTAAGGTTTGTTTATCTTAGACGAATGTTACCACGGAAAAAGAAATAGGAAGATTCACCAGTGTTTAAAGTTTAGGAGGTTGAGTTTTAAATTGCCTTTATAAAGGGTTGTCCTAGAACTAACGCAAAATTTGAATTTGCCACCATTCGTGTTGTTGGCAATCCTATTAAAAAACCAATTTTGAATAAAATACTTTTTATTCATCCACTCAAGTTCAAATACATTTTTAAAAAATTGTTTTGGATGACACTTGATGTTAATACAGTTTTGTCAAATATTAATTCATTAACTAAGTTTAATTCATTTTTAGTACCTTAAATAGAATTTTAGCAGTTTGCAATGAAGTTTGAAATCAACATTCAGTAGCTCAATCGGTAAAATGTAAGGATTTCACAATTTTGAAGTGAAGGTGAAGAATGCGAGTTCAATTCTTGCAAAAATCAATAATTTATTTTATAAATTATTTATATTAATTATAATTATTTAATAAAAAGCAATTAAATTTAAAAAATTTGCTGACGTAAGTAGGAATTGACTTAATTTTTTTATATATGTGTAATAATATTTTAAACTCTAATTTCGGTTGTAATTAATTTCCAAGGTTTTGTCTTAATTTAGTTTATAGTAACTTCATTCCAAAATGTTTTATTATTTCCTGATCCATTCCCCTTTCTCTGTTTAATATATCAAATGAAGTATTATAAAGATAATGCGCCGTTTATTACCCCACGTGCTCAGTGAATGAATAATAAATCACTTATATAACTAGATTCTTTTAAAAGAATCCTGCGTTTCCCTTGTCTAAAGGTGAACATAAAGTCACAGAGAAAGTAAATGGGTTTAAGAATTCCTCTCGGAAATCTACACTTGTGTGATTTATGAGAATATTATAGTATATAAGACCAGAGATAAATGTTTCGGTCCCTTTTACCCTTTTTTACCTCTTGTAAACTTTCTGCTTTTGTGTTGCACGCTTCTTGAAATGGAATAAAATCGAAATAAAAAAATTCAACATGTGTTTTTCCTATGTTTTTTGTAACACGATTCTGAACCTGCTTTCAGTTCAAAATTAATATGGATTACACTATATATATATATTACTTGTTTCTTGGTAAAATAGTGAATTATTTCATGTTTCAATATAGTATTTATAATCGGTTTTTAATTCACATTTCGATGCGTTAAAATATTTGAAGTTCCTCGTATTTATGGATTCGTGATGAAAATATTCCAGTTCCGTATTACCAGTTTTTATGTTTTATGCTTTCCAAGTTTCCCAATCATTATAGACCTTACAATCATCATCATTTTTTTGTACATTTTCGAATCATTTACAATATTATTTATTTGTCTAATCAGATTTTGATTTTTTTTTACCTGTGTAAGTGATTTCTTGCAATTAACACTTTTTCTTGCGTTATTATACTTTTGGCGTGCAAAGTAGGTGTAAAACTGTATTTTTAAACTTAATTATCAATGTATTGATTGATAACCAATACATAATGTATTGATTAAAAAACCAATCGTTAATAAAATATTTTTATTCATCCACTCAAGCTCAAATACATTTTTTTAAAATTGTAGTGGATGACATTTGATGTTAATACAGTTTTTTTTTTAAATATTAATTCATTAATTTAGTTTAATTCATTTTTAATACTTTAAATAGAGTTTTAGCAGTTTGTAATGAAATCAACGTTCGGTAGCTCAATCGGTAAAATGCGAGGATTTCAGTGTTCTGAAGTGAAGGTGAAGAATGCGAGTTCAATTACTGCGAAAATCAATATTTTTTTGATAAATTATCTATATTAACTATAATTATTTAATAAAAAGTAAATAAAATAAAAAATTTCTTTATTGACTTAAGTAGAATTGACTTAATTTAACTAACTAAATAATTAACTAAAATTCCGCCATCTTGTGACAAATTTGGGGAGGGGGAGGTCACGGGTTCAGTATATTTATAAGAATTAATTACATATTAAAAAATAATAAATGAGAAATAAATGAAATAAAAAGTTGTTCTTTAAATCACTAATAAAAGCTGATAATTATTTCAAAAACTGATTTCATTAAAGTATCCGAATACTTTCGGAGCACTTAAAAAAAACATGGTGTAGACATACTTTAACCATATCCCTGGGTTTTAAACTATTCAAAATTGGTAATAAAATGTTAATATTTGAACTAAAGAATAAAAAATTTTGAAAATTGGCCTTTAATAGCATAAATTTAAGCAAATTCTTCAAATTGGATACACCAAAAATTATTACTCTCATGCGAACAAAACTGATACCAAAATAAACTACATAATTTTCTCTAGGAAATGAACTGCAAGTGTATGATTATAATGACAAATAAAAAATTTAGAAACAGTCGAAGATTTATCAAAAAAATTTTAGTAAATGTATGACGTTATTATTCGAATAGTTGGTTGTAAATTAAAAAATATTTATTGAGTATTAAATTATAGTATTTCCTAGAAAATACTATAAAGTCTGACAAATTTCATAGTAGTATGATAATTATATTTAGAGTTATTTGATTTGAAGTGAGCAACAAATAAGTACAAATTAATTTTTAGAGAAATGCATTTAAAATATACAATAACATGTTTAATAAGAAATTACGTGTTTACATACTTAAAATTTTCTACATTTATAGGTTATACCTTCTTCCTCCTAAGTTTTTGAGAATTTTCCTTTTTTAATTATTTAATTTTTTTTCTGGCCATTTTTGCATTTTTAAGTGAATGCCGCCTAGATTCATTTATTGTGTCTTTATCAAGATCAGAAAATGCTTTGACTGCATTACACTAGAATACATTCCAATCAGGGATTGACTAAGGCAGGGGCATACGGGGCAGTTTCCTAGGGCCCCCATAAAAGTGGGCCCCTAAATCGAATATAAATTTTATTTTACGTTTTCTTCTTTAATGAATGTTCTTCAATACTAAAATAGTGACGCAGAGGGGGCCCCTAAGAAGTTTTTTCCCGGGGCCCCAACTAAGCTAAGTCGGGCCCTGACCTTATAGCCTTAAGGATATTCAGTAACTTTATAAAACCTTCGTTAAATTGCATTACAGACATAAATGCCCCTAATCGGAGGGTTCGGAACGTAACAAAGACATCTTTAGGTACAAAACACAATTGAAATTCTCTTTGGTATTTTGCATTTTGGTGTGCAAAAAAATTTCAGTATTTGAAACTAAATTAGTGTTTATACATATTTTAAACATGTTTTGGGTCCTTTTAATTGGTAGTTCCGATTGTGTAAATGTCCACTTCCGGTTTACCGATCTTTAAAAAAAATTAATATCTTGACTTCTAAAAAAACGTAGAGACAAAAGTAAGCATGTTTTGGATGGCTCAAACACTTGCCTATTCAATAAAAGAAAATTTTTAAAAAATGTCGTTTTTAGCGAAAATCGACCTTTTTAACGTGCTGGGATATCTTAAATTTATTAATCTCTGTCGGTATTCAGGGCATACATATAAATCCAAAAAAATGTAAATAAATCCAAAAAGAAGCGAATTTTCATTTATATTAATTATTTATATTAACCGCCGCTATTAAATTAACAATATGAGAACCAAACTCATCAAGTTTTATAAAATTACCATAACTTGATTTCTAAGTTTCTTGAGGTCAGAATAACCGGTACTAACTGGGCATTGACACAGTTAAAAAATAAATATTTATCTTTAGTTCTGAAAATAATCGTAATAAAATGAAAAATATTTTAGTGTTTTACCTCTAATGGGGATGAAATGAAATTCTGTTAGCTTTGTGAGTTTTTAGAACGATTAGAAAAGATCAAATTTTAAAATATCGTATTACTGAGTTCTGTTGTTTATTTTATATTATTCTAAGTATTGTAGAACCTCTTTCATTAGTATAATTCGCTCCCAAATCTTGTAATTGTCCCGAATAAGTTACAAGGCGAAACATAAGTTAAGCCTAACTATTATTTTCCATTAGAATCCATACAAAAAATATTAATTAATATATTAATTATATTTGTGGTGACTTTATGTATATAATAATTCCAAAAAAATTATAATTTCCACTCAAAGAGGGTTTTAAAAAACGAAAAGTCGATATATAAATATTCAATGCCAATTATCAATATATATAGAGAGAAATGTCAACGCTTTCAAAACTGGAAAGGTAAATCTTCTGTAGACATTCTATTGTGAGAAAAGTGAATCCTTATAGATTTCTTGTAAATATTCAAAGAATTACTGAATTACAAAGCTCGTGAGAAATTTTCTAATAATCGTAGCATTTTATTTCCTTGTATTTCCTTGTATTCCTTGTATTTATTTCCTTGTAACAATGATTTCCTGCTATAATAATTCCTAGAAAGAATTTGTCGTCAATTTATAGCAAGAATTGAAAAATAAATTCTAATGCTCTAAACTTAAAATCCTATAACTGCATTATTTTTTCTTGTTAAAATAATAGTGGGCAGACCTTATTAAGAATAAATAACTTACATTTTTTACCAGGAGTTTATAAGTATGGTTAAATATATTTCCATAAATTAATATTATGTATCATTAAACAATTAATTTAAGGCATTTTTATATTCTCAAAATCATTATTTGATTATTTTTCATTAGTTTATTTAATTTTAAAATACTTCTTTTCCTTTTAGTACCAAAAATGTTTTTTTTAAATTTCATAAACTAAGTCAATTGAATCCCTTAACATTTTTTCAATGCATTTTGGAAATGCATATCAAAATATTAAAAAAGAAAAAGCAGGGAAAAATTGTAATCATAGTATATAAACCAAATTATATTTTACAAATCTTTAGATTATATCTTTTTGTTGTTGTTGTTGTTATAATTAAAATCGTTCTGTTATTATTAATAAACTCAAAATAAATTCTGCGACAACATTTATCCTTTTTATTATGGTCAAAAGATGGCGTAACCTGAGAAAGTTGAAAGTAGAATATAATGATTTTTTTTTCTCGTTTTATCTATCCAAAAAGTTTCTTCCATTTGTTAAATCAATTTAAAACATTATTTGTAATATAATGTAACGAATTAAATAGGTTAAATACTATTTATTTGCAAGGATTGCAAAAGTTCAGACTTAAAGCGTTTAATGAGTGCTCTTTCTTGGTTAGTTACGAGCCGAATCGGTATTATTGGTACATATTCATTTGAATTTTTTAAAGAAAAGCATTAATGTTTTCTAACAAGATCATAAGTACTACGATGAGCCTTAAAAATTTTTATATGAGATTTCAACATTATTTTTATTTTACGGTCACAAATTAAATTTGCTACTTTTTATTAACTTGCAAGGATCACTATTTTTATTTACTGTAAAGGATAAGTACTTTTTTTTGAGTATTTACGAACTGAATATTTTACACTTGCATCAGAACATATTCATTAGAATTTTTTTAAATAAAATTAATGCTTTTTTAAAAATTTTCAAAAGGTGTCCTGTGGAAAAAGAATCATCTGTTTTTCTATTATTATTTTTTATCGTTTCTAATCGTTGTAACATTTTATAGGTATATTTCAGAATAAAGCGAGTTAACTTTTATTTTAAGTTATATCTGGAATAGTATGGATCAATTTATGACATTGAAACAATTTTATACATCCTCTTATTAGGACAATAAGAGCATTCAGTGTGAGTTGGAACAATAGCTGTTCATCGCCATTCGACTCCCATGTGGTCTAGTGGTTAGGATTCCTGGCTTTCACCCAGGCGGCCCGGGTTCGATTCCCGGCATGGGAAGATGGGTTCCATGGTGTAATGGTTAGCACTCTGGACTTTGAATCCAGCGATCCGAGTTCAAATCTCGGTGGAACCTAATTTTTTCTATTTTTCTTACCCAAATATATATATATATATATATATATATATTATATTGTAGATATATTTTATAACATATTGATAATAAATATCATGTCTGGCTTTTTAACGTTTAGCAAGCTGATCACATTCCAAGTTCAAATTCTTCAAGAAAATTACTACTGACTTCTATGTAATTAGCTCATGAGCAGATAAATTACTTGCACATAATAAACAAAAATTATCAATAATATGCTTAAATCTGTTTGGAATCATGTAATGAAACGTTTAACTTTATTTAGACATAAGAAATGTATGAATTCTGACTATTTTAATTATTTTTACTTAATCAGATAAATCTAGCTTTTCCAGTAAGAAAAAATGTCGTAGATTGTAAATTAAATGAAGCATTTAAATAAATAAGTATTTACATATTATCATTAATTAGCGCATATTTACATCTCTCTTTGCCATTCGTTAAAATATCAAATAAAAAGTTAAAATTAAATTAAAAGAAATATATTAATAAAACTCACACACCAATGGAAAAGAATTTGAATTAAATTTCGTAATAACACTCCAACTCAATCGAAAACAAATTGAAAGATATATGGTAATAACACATTTCAATTGAAATAAAACTGAAAGGAATATGGTAATAATACTCACTCTTCAATGGAAAACAAACTGAAAGGAAAATGTTAATAACACCTACACTTCAATGGAAAACAAAATGAAAGGAAAATGTCAATAACATCCACACTTCAATAGAAAACAAATTGAAAGGCAAATGTTAATAGCACCTATACTTCAATAGAAAACACGTTGAAAGAAATATGTTAATAATACTCACACTTCAATAATAAATAAATTGAAAGGAATCTGCTTATAACACCATCACTTCGATAGCAAACAAATTGAAAGAAATGTATTAATGACACTTGCACATCAATGGAGATCAAAATGAAAGGAATTTGTTAACAACACTCTTCAATGAAAAAGAAACTGAAAGAAATATATAAAAAAAACACTAACTAAAAGTAAATCGTTATATTTTACTTGAGAAATACAGACAATTTTTAATCATACTTTTAAACAACTATTGTATTAATTTTATGTTACTATTATTAATTTGTATGCGGTATTATTTTTTATTGAAATTAAAACGCTGTAAAGTAGTCAAGCTTTAAGTATTTTTTTTTTTTTTTTAGATTTTTCATTTTAGGATTATCCTTTGATACTTTTCTGAAATTTTACTTAATAAAGAAAAAGTCCTTCTTGTTATAAAACACTTTTAAAAGCTTTCATTGATGAAAAGGCTATTTCTTTATACCAATCAATCAGAAATATAACTAGAGTTACGTAGAATTCGGACTCCGCATCTAATTATGCTTGAACTAGATTGATATTTCATAAACAAATCAAAGTCAATAGTAGCGGAAATTGAAAAAGAAAAAGTTGAGAAACGTGCAATTGTATAAAAAGGATTTTTATACAATAGCATGTTTTCTAATATTTTTATTCTAAATATTTTTATTTTATTTATTAAAAATTCTATCTACTTATTAAGAGTGATATTAAAAAAAAACACATATATACTTTCTGGAGACTTATAATTCTCAAAACACAATAAAAAATTATCGGAAAATGAATTTAGGCTCAATAATTGAGACAAATTTTAAACTTCAAATTTAACTTTCATCGGGTTCCTCCCCAGTTACAATTTTTTTTAAATCATTCGAAAAAAAATGACACCATTTAAAATCGTAGAACAATACTTTTAGATTAGAATTATTTTATCGGTCCACGAATTCTAACTGACAAAAAAATACTTATACGCATTTTCTTACCAGTTTTTTTTTGAGGGGGGGAGGACATCTATAAAGTTAAATTTATCAAAAAAAAATCCAGATATTGATCTAAAATTTTTTATCGATACTCTTTTTTATGTAGCACGTACTTAAATGAAACTCAAAACTTTTGCTCAAATAAAAAAAAATATTTAGAAATTAGCACTTTATTACCCTTTATTTCTGATCTAATTAGGCTATTATACCATTCTGCAGCTTATTTTATTGTTTTTTTTTAAATATCTACACTTTTTTTAATGTAAACCTTTCCTCCCAGATAAATAGTTTTTTATTTAAACATTGAAAACCGGTATTTTAACTTTCACGCCCCTTCACGCCTTCTATTCTATAATTGGGTGCAAACTTAGTGTTCTAGTTTCGATGACTAAATCAACCATTTAAACAAATGACCTTGTGGATTTTGATACTTTTCAAGGCAATTCAACTGGGTTGTAACTATTCTTTTCTATTATAGAATGCATAAATGAACGCATTTATCCATCTTTCTAAATTTAAAAAAATGAAATGTCTTATTCTAACTAAATTAAATCGCTTTCGCCCAACAGTATGACGATTTAAACAAACCTAATTTGGATTCTTTTTCATTTCAACGTACGTGGGCTCTCCATTTAATAACAATTAATTGTACTTATGTTTCTCTGAACCTTGAAATATGCAATTCTAGAGTCGTAGCGACAGGAGGGGGAGGGGGAGGGCATAGGTAGTCTTAGGGGGTGCCATCGAAGCCAAATGTTAGTATGTTTATGCCATATTTAACCCTTTGTACTTCGATGTCGCCTCTGACTCGATATTCAAGACTGAACATCATTTTGATGTTTTATTTATTTATTTTTCAAATTCAATTGTTAAAAACGCCTACATAATGGTTAAGAGATGTAGATTACTTTTTCAAAGAAATTCGACTTAAAAGAATTAGGTATATTTATTTTTCATGGCAATAAACAAATCTTTGTATTCGGTGAATAATTTTGCATCTAATTATTTTTCGGACTACCAAGGGTTTTAAAAATATATGATGAAAGAGCTATAAAATAATAACATGCTACTGGTGCAATTTACACTTTCAAAACTGCTAATAGTGAAAAGGGACGAAAAAAGTTGTATAAGGCTATTGGCGCTTTTTATCGCAATAACGCCACTGCGCATTGCATATTTTGGTGTGGAAGCATTTTTGTTTCACTGTGCATAGGTTTAATAGATAATTACAATTGGTCTAACTTATGATGCCTTTTGATGTACGGTGTATATAACACTCCCTGGGGGGCACCTCGAAATAAGGATGAGATACTCCCAACACGGTGGTTGGATCACACTAATAGGTGGGGGTTGTCTCATCCCATCAGTAACGGAGTGTACTTCCTACGGAAAGGGTTGTACCGTGGCCGGTGATGACCCTTAGGTCTCAATTACAGTTCCCACCTGAGTTGCTGTTGCGGCGGTCTTGTAATTCAGTTTTATGGTTTAAATCTGTGTGCCTTTCGGACAGATCGGAGATTCTGGTATGATTATACAGTGCATATATTGGAATGAAATTTTTTGGTTTCCATTGATGTAATTTGAATTTTCTTTTCTGAAATAGAACGTTATTTGGCGAATAGATTAAAAATCAATCATATTAAGATATCATCACAAATTATATTTTTCTTTATGTTTCAAGTTTTTATAAACGGAAACAATACACAAAAGCAAGAAAAATTCCATAGTCAGTTGATGGATTCTACTCTGATCTTTGAAAGAAAATTAAGAGTTTGAAGATTTACAATTTCATACACTGAATCTTAAGATAATAAAGCGTTTCTTGATATTCCTGCAAGCAAAATATATGAAAAAATAGTCGAACTATAATCTTTTTTTATTATATATGGTTTTGCTACACTGCAAAGGCATTATTTTCTCTTTATTTAGTGTTGCTCTGTGTGACGTGCCAGTTTAAATATGTTTAAATGACAGTATTCACCTTTTAAATGTATGGAATCTAACTGATTGTAAATTATTTGGCAAAGTTTCTCAATATTTGTGATTGCTGAATATTTTAAGTGCATATTTATATTGTAGAGATTCAGATTCAAAATAAATTTAAAACTTATTAATAGAATTTTGTCCTAAAATAAGTACTTAAAAGTATTTGTTTCTAGAATTCTAAAATAAGAACTTAAAAGTATTTATTTCTCCAATTATACAAAGAAGTCTAAAATAGGTACTTAAAAGTATTTATTTCTACAAATTTGCAAATGAGTCCAATTTAGGTGCTTAAAAGTATTTCTACAAATAAGTCTAATTTAGGTGCTTGAAAGTATTTATTTCAACAAATAAGTCTAAAATAGGCACTTAAAAGTATTTATTTCTACAAGTTTACAAATGAGTCTGAAATTAATTTATTCAATAATCATATCATGATAAAATAAATGATTTATTTCAACAAGTTATTGAAAAAATTCAATTTAGAATTGGCTAAATAATGATATAGAAGAAATATTAAAATAAAACATAAGAATGATAAATAAAACTAAAAGCATTTAGAATTTCGGAGAAAGGGACAAAGTATTCTATGCGACTCACTCTGAGATGGAAAATTTCCAACAACATTAATCTAAAATTATTGTTTTCTAAAATACTTTACTAAGCCTAATAGATTAAATAAATTTAAAAAAAAATACATTTTTATAAATATACTAAACACAAAGTTCCTTTGTTTAAATTATTTTCTAACTTTCAATCTTGAGATCACTTTTTCTTAAATTCACTGTCTAGTGATTCTCTTTGAGTATAACCAAAATGTAATTAAATCATTTATTAATTTGCAGTGAATTTCTAAAAATAAATAAATAGTGTAATGTCATCGGAAATACACAAATGCACAAAATTCTAGCACATCAAAAAGCAAGAAAAATTGATTATGAGATTCCATTTTAGCAAACAGGATAAAATGATGCGAATAAAAAAAATTAATAACTAATAAAGCAGAATTCAATAATTTCAAATAATAAAGCAATAATAATGAAATAATTAAGAAATTCCATCTCTACAAATATGAAATAAAATGA
The DNA here is from genome assembly GCA_026289955.1 of Argiope argentata. Classification (NCBI taxonomy): domain Eukaryota; kingdom Metazoa; phylum Arthropoda; class Arachnida; order Araneae; family Araneidae; genus Argiope; species Argiope argentata. The sequence continues at coordinate 2,994,594 of JAOUZG010012691.1, read as the reverse complement.
GTGGTATATAAATGTTAAATAATCAGTGAAAACGAAATTTAAAGATATAGAAGTAATTTAACCAAAAATTATTATGCCTGGCTATATATTTAACACTCAAAACTAGATTACAAAATCTATATCTATACTTATAATAAAACTCAATGTGTGTGTGTGTGTGTGTGTGTGTGTGTGTGTGTGTGTGTGTGTGT
>JAOUZG010012691.1:2920082-2992429 GCA_026289955.1 Argiope argentata | reverse complement strand
AAAATTTTAAAGATTTTATTTTTTAGGAATGGAGAGAAAATTTGATTGCAAATTTCATTCTTGCAAACTTGCGATAAGTTTAAAAAATAAAATGAAACTTTTGAAAAATTCATATAGTTAAATGGATGAAATAAATATTATGAAAATATCACTTTATTATCCAAATTTACCAACAGGAGGCGCTACTTGGATGAAATCCAAATGTAAATGAATTAATCTATTAAATGGCATTGAAGCTATAGAAATATTAAAAGGATGTATTATAATCGAGGATTCACAAAATTTTAAACATTTTATATATTAGGAATGGACAAAAAATTTGATTACAAATTTCATTTTTTCAAACTTGTAATAAGTTAAGAAAATAAAATGTATTTTCTAAAAAATTCATATAGTTAAATGGGTGAAATTTGGAAGCACTTCTAACATCAAAATAGAAGATGTCTATTTTGATTAATCGAATCGAGATTAATCGATTCGGTTTTCGGAAAGTGTGTTTGTCCACCTGTATCCATGTGCATTTATCTTCCTTTCAACCATTTTGACACAAAAATATGATGCGCCAAACAAATAGAATTTGGTTTAGGACTTGCAGAGTAGTGTTAAATTTTGAATAAAATCTCCAAAGGGTTTATTATGTTGCAAACTTGAATTTTCATTTGCACTCGAATGTGATAACTGAAAATTCAAAGAGTAGTGTGAATGAAAAATGACTTACACTTTTGACAACGATACAATATTAATAATTTGCATCAATTTTTTTACGAAATCGGTATTAAAAAAAAGGCATTCTCGAATTTCTTCCCAATGACACGAAATAGAAAATGGTTCATATTGTAAAAGTATTCGATAAAATTGAAGGAGAATACTCCCACTGTTTATATGAAACTATCATCAAATAGATCTGCTTATCTCTAATTTGTAATAAACAATTTAATTGATAAATACAACGTAAAGTAATAAACTTCAATAAATCATTTTCGAAGACACTCTTTTTTTTATTGCATTAAATTATACAACTTTTTATCTTAATTATTTTTTACTTTTTAATCCTAGGATCTACTATTTCTCAAGTTCACTACTAGGTGGGGCCACTGGTAAGGAATCAAAATTTAATTTAATTGAGTTAATTGATGTTTAAGTTCTCAAAATATTGAGATAATGTATAGTCACATAAATTGCAAAAATATGTGTGCAAAATTTCAGTCTTTTCGCTCGTAAAAAAATGCATTGAAAAATAGATAATAATATTCTTTAAAATTTACTGAAATGAAATAAATCAAGTTGAACAAAAGCACTTAAGAAGTGATACAGTAAATATACTTCGCCATTCATTTAAAATAAAAATTTGTCAATTTCAAACTTAATTATTCTCGACTGAAGTATGAGGTGGTGGTGATCTTATGGAAATATCTCTTTTTCAGTACCGACGGTTTCAATTTCATTAATCCATAATGTATATAGGAATAGTTCCCTCTAAATATGATCTAGGGGAAACCCCCCTCTCTTTTCCCCACTCATTGGCATAGAAGTTTGGGAAAGAGTTTCCACTTAAAAGCTGCTGCAGTTATTAAAACTAAACTGCAAGTAGCTTCAGTTTTACTCAGCCTTCTAGTAGCTTCTAAATACGTAGTTAATCAAACTTAGTTATTAAACTAGAGTTCACTTTTAAGAGTTTTAAAATTACAGATCAAAAATTAATTGCTTTTTCATCGCATTGCATAATTACTTTTTTAATTAATAAAATAGTTTTTTGTCATAAAGATTTATTAAATATTGTAAGCTTCATATTAAAACAGACTTAATTAATAAATTACATTGATTGCAGTTTCAGAAAAAATTCGAAGTTATTTAAAAAAATGTTTCAGTTTTAGTTTGATTTAATTAAATTTGTTAATCAAACTATCTGTCCAGTTTTTTTCCAAACATAAAAAGTACTGAAATTCCATGATAAAGAATGTTTTAAATGCTTCATCTGTATCAAAAATATTTTGTAAAGCTTAAAATATTTCCCATTGTTAAAATGGTATATAATTGACCAAAATGAGCGATCAAGTTTAAACGTGACATTAGCATGCCACTTATACTTAGAGAGTCTTTCACCTCCATTCAGGAAACTTCAGATGCATCTATAAGCATTATCATCTTTATCTGTGGAAAGAGAAGTCAATCACGATCTGCTGCATGAATGATACTTCTGAAAATGTATGCGTTGACAGAAAAAGTTGTTTGTGAAGCAAGGTTGGTCACATTGTTTAGACTGTTAAGTTTATAAAAGATACTCGAATGCCAGGAAAGAAATAAGGTCACTCAAGTAAAACATGCAAATGTCGTTCACAGACAAAACAAATTTTAAGATTTTTGCTTTTCCTTCAAACGGATATCACTCAAGCGTTACGAGTTGTTCGAATTTTTTTCTTTTTCTTGGAAAAACGAGTACTAAATTATTCAATGTATTATATCTTTATTGGCATTGACAAAGCTGGATTCTAAAAAATTTAGATTAGAATTAACTGTTAATAAACCGAAAAATTGCAGCTGCAATTATTTTCTAAATTGTTTTATTTCAGTTCGGAATACGCAGGTGTTCTTGGACTTCCAAATATGATGCACACAAAAGAAATTTGCATAAAAGTCGAATAAACAAGTATTCAAAAATAATAAAAATCATTTCGTATTTTTTTACCAGAAATATCGTCTGTATTATAATAACAGCAACTTACACCGTTGGAAAACGAAAAATTATTTTTGCTACAAAAAGTTTGAAACATCTAACATTTGGCATAAGTTTTTTATTCGATTTTAATAAACACTAGTTTATTACAAATATGTCTTTCTTTTTATAAATTGTGGTAGTTATTAGGCATGTTTTGTTTTGGATTACTTTCACTTTGATAAAAACAGACTGCATTTAAAACAAATACGTTGCTCAAAGAAGAAATTATTCATCTATTGTTGAATTTATTTACCATTTTTACCTACTCTCATAATTATCTGATAAAATTATTGACCTATTAAGCGACTTTATTAGGCTATTTTAAAAAAATGCAACTCATAAAAAAAGAACTGATTACAATGTTTTAGAATTCAAGTCATAAATGAAGGATAATTTTTGAATAATACTTCCATGTCCCAAATATATAGTTTTAAATTGACATTCAATTGTAATTTACTTTTTATGAATATTGAATCATTTAAATATTTAATAGTTTCCATTTGTATACATTAACGTTAAATAAAGCTTTACAATAATCTGCTTACGTGCATGCTGTTTAATTATATTAACTCGTTAATGTTGTTTAGCAGTTCTAATGGCTGTCGTTGATAGTAAGACACATGTTAAAAATACTATTAAATCAATTTACAACAGATAGATGGCACCCCGAGTGTTAATGAGAAATAAAAACAATTTGTTGTTTTTTCACGTGTGGCTGGCTGAATGTTGTTTTTGTTTTATTTCTACACTTGAGAATACCATATTTTGTTCTACAATGTTGAATTAAAAGTTACTACTTGAAAAGTAAGACGTTTAAAGCTATATTTATCATAACTTTTGGCCATTTGATTGTAAAATATTTGTTGTTGTAAGAATTTTATGCATATTGGCAATGTTTCGTAAAATCTAGAAATCTATAAACAGCTTTAATTTAAAGATAAGCAGAAATAATACGAAGTAATAAGTACTGAATGAATATATATGAGTTAAACTTGAATTAAACTACTAACGTTTGATACTTACAGCTGAGGATGAATTTTTAGAAAAAGATTTTAACTCAGGTAGTTTAAGTGTAAATGCGATTTTTTTTATTGTGGATATTTTTCTATAATATTTTCTGCAATTTTTGCTCTGGTATTTTTCAAAATGTTTCGAAAATTGTATGTGACTAAAAAGAAAACGAAAGAACTAACTTATAACTAATCATTTAAGAAAAACAAGGGACATATGCTTCGATGTACAAAAAAAGAAAAAAGAAAGAAAGATTAGCTGTAAATTCTCAAATCGCAAATAATACATCAAAACAAAATGTAATGCTCGTTAACGCATTGGTAAAAATAATAACTGTTTCAAAAATATCCACAATATCCACATGATTCCTTAATTAATATGTACTCAGATTTTTCACTGTCGTAAAATAAATACATTTCCTCCTTTTTTTCACATAACATTTTTTTAATCTTTTGTAATAATTTTTTGTATTTGTATTACAAATTAATTTTTCAATGGAAATTTGATTCAACTGTATGTAGTACTTTACAAATCAATTCCTGCAATCAATCCCCTTGGAATGTGCTTTACTAGGTTGGCATACAAGAAAGATCCTTGGTGTAACCGGGGTTAGAACTTAACCCCCCCCCCCTCTTTTAGAAGTCTACGCATTTCCGTTTCTTTGCAGCAGATATGGATGTTTAGAAAAAGAGGGGAGGGGGTCTTGAGACTATGTCTGTGTTGTTGCTCCAAAATTACTCCAGAATTTTTGAAGAACAATGCAGTTTTAGAAAATTTGTACATATTTCGTGTTTGATGGATATATTGTTAATTAAATTTATAATATCACTGTTATATATAGAAGCGTTTATTGTGTTTGAAATGTCCAAATTTTATGTTTTTTGACATTAAGGCCTCGTTTGAGAGGGACACGAACTATACAGCATACTTTATCTGTGAAAAAAGGAAAAAAGCCTCAAAAATAGATAAATTCATTCCATGCCTCCAAGTTTTTGATCAACATTAAATAACATCTTTGATTGCGAATTATCAAATCTAATCATCTATAAGAAACTACACATTAGATAAAAAATATAACTTCATTGCTGATTAATTTAATTCTTTTCAACTTAAATTAATTTTTAATCATATTGCTTAGTGCTTTGTCATGAAAACACATCTTATGTACATTAATTTTTCGAATTTTTGCCTAAAATGCTGTATTATTAAAATTTTAACGGTATGAATCCATTTCCAAATTTTTTTAAATATAGCACCAAGTTATGTATGCAAAAATTAAGAATGCTCGTTTAGATTAGTATAAAAACTCCTAGTTTGTCTGTGAATTCTATATACACTACTATAAAACAATTCCGGTTAATTCAATGATCAGCGCAATAAACTTTCAAAAAAGGATTCCACTTAGAGCATCGACTCTGTGGAAAAAATTAACGTAATGATGTTTATGTTTTTTTAAAGCGCTTTTTTATTAAGCTTCTTTCCATTAATTTATTTATAATTTTCAATTTACTCGGTTTTCTCTCCCCCCGATTTTCGTCTGAGGTTATTGAACCTTATAAAAAGAGAAAAATAATTTAAGGTTGATAACATAGGGTTGTTTTATAAGGTATCCTTTTCAATTCCTAATCCTTTTTTTACCTCGAATCAAACAAAACAATTGTTAAATAATTGGTTTTTTCCGAATCAAAAACCAATTTTCCGAAGAATAGTTAGGAAAGTTCTTAGACATTCAAACCTGTTTAGTTCACTTCATGGGTTCCATTAAAATCTTTTTTACATTCATTTAATCCTCATTCGATAGAAGATAGGTTTATTTTTACATTTCTAATTTCTTTGATATTTACTGAGTATTTTAAAATACTGTGTTAGTTTCAAAATTAATGAATAAATAAAAAAATATTTTTCAAACTTTTCCTAATTGTAAAGAAGAAAGAAGCATCAAAAATAGGCTTTGTTATTAAATTTTAAAATTAAATAAATATTTCCGTTAGTTACTGTAATTGGTTTTCTTATATATTGGTGTGTGTGTGTGTGTATGTGTGTGTGTGTGTGTGTGTGTGTGTGTGTGTGTGTGTGTGTGTGTAACATTTCTGAACTTTAGTATTTGAGTGAATAAGTGAAAAATCTATTACATTTTTTTTTATTTTTTATAAACGTGGAGTTTACAAAGTTAAGTAAAAGTGTTTGATAAGAATTTTTAAATTGATTTACAGCTTTTTGTTGTTGCTGTTCTTTAAAATTTGTATAGCATTCATCATTAAATCAGATCTGCATTTAATTTTTATGTCCAAATACATTTCATGCATTTTATAAAACTTCACCTTAGCCTTTTTTCATTACTATATTATCAGAAAAACATTTAGGTTGAGGATTTAGAGTATCAAGAATAATACTAATCTTGCATTTCATTTTCTCAAATTTATCTGGCATGATCCTTATGGCTATTGGTAAGAATGAAATCGCATATCAAAACATTCCTTTCCCTCGTCTTTTACACAGTATATAACCTCAGAAATCATGCGACTTGTTTGTAAAAGGTAGGATCAATTGCTTGTTTATGACAGCACGTAATAAATAGCACAGTTTTTAAACTGGGGAGAAGATAAACTAGAAAGCTTGCAAATTCCAGATTTCGAAGTTTTCAGGATACAAGGGATTGACTTGTTTAGGCTGCAACAAACAATCTTTACGAAACGTGGGATGTCAATAGACATTAAATTTTTTACTGCTTGTGTGGCAGATATCAGGTCAAAGCGAACGGACGCATGTGAAAATGGTTGTTGCTGTCAGCAATAATTTCCTGACGACTGATCAGATGAAAGCTATGTTGCTGTTTCCCTACTGTCTACTTTATGTCATGAGAAAGCTTGTTGGTGACGGCTCGTCAAACCAAACAATGATCGAAGCTTAAAAAATATGGAACTAAAACTGAAAGGAAAGTTTAGATGAAGTACTTGGGAGTTGTCCATAATATGTAACTTAATCTCAAACCCCATGTATAAAGGAGAGCCAGGGGAAAATATAATAAGGCTTTCACGGCCCACTATCTTCTAATATGTGGGAACTTGAACCTTTTTCTCAACAACAATGTGTCTATTTACCTTCCCTGTGTTCGCCTTTTACCCACGCATGCCCGATTGGGTCTCGTCCACCAGGTGGTGACACTGACATATGGGAACCGGGAGAAGCATTGAATGCTCTCCCTATTTAGCAATTGAAGCGTAAGTTGGCAGAAAATTTCCTCAATAGCCTGAAAACCGTTGATAATACTACAATCCGCAAGCATCCCCTTCACGACTCCATTGAAACCTATAACAAAAGAAGACCTTGCTGTACACTCAACCTTTTGCGACCACATGTCTTCCTTTCCTTTTATTTGGCAATAGATAGGGGGGAGGGATGTGTATATATTTTTACTGGTCAACTTGTCACAGTTTTTAGTTCATAACAAGCAATGATCTTCTAACAATGAATCTTTACTATGATCATTTATATAGTTTTCAATCTCTTTACTTCAATTTTATGCATACTGTTAATAAATACGTATAATTTCTATAATTGCTAAAACACCAATCAGATTTAAAAATAATGATTTGAGGCCCAGGGCTCGACTTAGCCTAGTTGGGACCAGGAACAAAAACTACTTTGGGACCCCCTCCGCTTTACTACTTTAGTAATGAAGGACATTCATTAAAGAATGAAACGTAAAATAAAATGTTTGTTCGATTTGGGGGCCAACCGCACCGTATGCCCCTGCCTTAGTTAGGCCATGTTGAGGCCCCAATGAGCTGTAATTTCTTCAATTATTCGAACAGAAGTTCGAAAACATGGAGTTTTATTGAGTATGTAAAAACATTCTTGCCGCAACAGCAGAAAATGAATAAATTACCAATTTTTTAGCATCTTTAAATTAGACACAAGAAAAATCCCTTCACTCGATCTGTTTTCGCTTATTCCATTATAAACATTGCTTTTCATGAGGATTTAGCGGTAGGCAAGAGCATATTTTAGGCATTTTATCAGGAAATCTCTGCTTTCTTGGCAATAAACAGCATGGTGAACATTCATTGTCCATTTATGGAAAGAAAGCGATGTTAATGAAATTCGTTTCTTCTCAGGCGAAGTTTTTCTGATTCTAACGAACTTTCGAACAAACGAATTTCTAACATTCGAAAAAGACTTCTGGATTTCTTAAAAACGAAATACTCTAAATCTGCAGCTATCGAAATTTTAACTTCCTAATTTCCTTTTTGTAAAATAGTGAACTTCTTTTAATCCCTATTTACATGCTTCTGTAAAACAGTGTGCCTGACTAAAATGTAGGGAACAATACCACGCATGAATCAAGAGAATTAATTGATAATCTGCCTCTTTGTATCGTGTCCTTGCTTTTGCTTTACAAAAAGTCTATTCATTAAGTACCTAAATGTTATAATCAATATATTTCATTAAATTTAGTGCATAGCTATTAATTGAAGCCAAATAAAAAAACACTTGCTGAATTTAACTTTCAAATTCTATTGATTTTTAGATCATTTTTTTGGACATATTTCATTATAATGCCTTCTAAGTGACGAAATGTCTTAAAAACTAATTCAGTCTGTGAATACAATTGCAATTCAAGAAATAATTTTAGTTAAATAGATTCATCTTATTCATTCAGGTAAACTTTTATCATTAAAAAAAAATCTTTCCCTATGTTCTTGAATTTGTTTCAGTAATCAATTACAAATCAGCAGTACAAAAAAAGCTTAGAAAGAAAGTATAAGCAATTATGTCTTGCTAAATTGTGGATGGGATTTTGTTATACAGTTTTACATGTTTCCTCAATTTGTTGACTTGAAAAAAAGATTCTGAACAATTTAACTAAGCATTAAAAAACAATATGTCTATGATAGATTCAATCATCAACTAAGATTTTTTTTTGTACGTATGTTAAAATTGTATCAGTTTCCCAAACCATTATGATTGTTTCTTGCTTTACTTTATTTAACCTGATTTAAACTACCTGCCTCAGGCAATTCATATCCGATATCTGATGAGATGTTTAAAGCGCACAAACCTGTTTTATTGTTCTTTATTTTATTTTTTTTCTTCGCGATGAACTGATACCATTTTTTAAAACTATTTAACTATTTTTACACTGTATTGTATTGTTTTCACTAATGTGATCTCAGTAAAAAAGAGGAAAAAGATTTTAGAATTAAAATCTTTTATTTTTTAAATTATTCTTGTAATTTACGAAATTCAATTAATTGTAAGTATGTTTATTTCATGTTTGCTTTGTTCTAGAATATTTTACTCTATTTTTACGTGCTGAAAGAAACATATTCCATTGTGTGATACAACAGTAAAAAGCTTAAGCGTAATAGCCGTATAATAAATTCTTTAAACTTATCTTATATTCTTTAGTCGCCAGCAAATACATCCCACCTTATATTTTAAAGTTTGTTCAGAGCTCTAAATCAGTCTACTGTCTATGTTATATGGAACGTGGAAACTAATTTTTCGCATTAACTTTCAGTATTTTTGATATCGAAGAACTGTTTTTCCGTTTTTTTTAATTTAAAAAATAAGTTCGAATAAATTTAAAATCTTTTATTTTTCAATTATTCTTATAATTTACGAAATTCAATAGACTGTATGTTTATCTCATAGCACGTTTATTTCATGTTTGATCTGTTTCACATTATTTTACTCTATTCTTATGTGTTAAAAGAAACATTCCAATGTGTGATACAACAGCATCAAGCTTAAGCTTAATGATTGTATAATAATTTCTTTAAACTTATTTCATATTCTTTAGTAGTAGCAAATACATCTCATCCAAATTTCTAAAAGCTTGTTCAGAGCTCGAAATCAGTCTACTGTCTATGGAACGTGGAAACTAACTTTTCCCATTATCTTTCAGTATTTTTGATGTCGAAGCACTGCTTTTTTACGTTTTTTCAATTAAAGAAACAAATTCGTATAAAGTTAAAATCTTTTATTTTGTAATCATTCTTATAATTTATGAAATTCAATAGATTGCAAGCATGTTTATCTCATAGGACGTTTATTTCATGTTTGCTCTGTTCTAGATTATTTTACTAAATTTTTACGTCCTAAAAGAAATATATTCCATTGTTTAATACAATAGTAATCAGTTTAAGCTAAATGGCCGTATAATAATTTCTAGAAACCTATTTCATACTCTTTAGTAACAAGCAAATACATCCCACCCAATGTTCTAAAAGTTTGTTCGGAGCTCGAAATCAGTCTACTGTTTATGTTATATGGAACATGGAAACTAATTTTTTCCATTAACTTTCAGTATTTTTGATATCAAAGAACTGTTTTTTTTTTAACTTAAGAAATAAGTTCGAATAAAATTAAAAATTTTTATTTTTCAATTATTCTTATAATTTACAAAATTCAATAGATTGTATGTTTATCTCATAGGACTTTTATTTCATATTTGCTCTGTTCTACATTATTTTACTCTATTTTTACGGAATAAGAGAACCATATTCCATTGTGTGATACAACAGCAACAATCTTAAGATAAATGGCAATATAATAATTTCTTTAATCTCATTTCATATCCTTTAGTAGCAGCAAATACATCTCACCAAAATTTCTAAAAGCTTATTCGGAGCTCGATATCAGTCTACTGTCTATGTTATATGGAACGTGGAAACTGACTTTTCCCATTAACTTTCAGTATTGTTTGTGTCGAAGAATAGTTCCTCCGTTTTTTCAATCTAAAAAACAAATTTGCATATTATTTTTCAATCAAATATATTGTAATAGATAATTTAACAAAATGATCCTATAAATACTTCGAAATTTCTTGCTTTAGAGTGACTAAGAGTCCCAGATATTATCCGGGCAGTCTCAAATTCTGATTATTTGGCTTTAATTTCGATTAAAACTCTCAGATTGTCTTAAATCTGGCCTTCAAATAAATCTTTCTTATTTAAAAATATATATATATTAAAACGCTATTTTCATGACGAATCTAATTGGTTCAAGAAACAAACATATTATATTTGTTGATATTCTCATATTTGGTATTAAAAAATGAACTGAGTACGTAACCATATTGCCTTTGCGATACACTCCCAGATAGGCCTCAAATTCAATGTGAAATATAGATGGCAAACCAATGCTGCAATATAAAATATAGATGACAAGAGAATAGCATAATAGCAATCACAATTGTAAGTCCGACGCTAGCACTACTCCATGGCCTCCTGATGAATAAATTTTATATACAGAAAGGAAGTAAAATTATTAAATTATTTAAATTTAATCATTTTGTTTTATATTAACAATAAAGTTGTAATTATATGAGAAGACTGTTCATTGAACAAACAAAATAGCAATTAGCCACTTTCTTGACATATCTAATTGATATCAAGAACACTGATCTTCTCATATTCGGTATTAAGAAATGAAATCAGTAAGCCACCATATTGCCTTTGCGATACATTCCCAGATAGACCTCAAATTCAATGTGAAATATAGATGGCAAGAGAATAGCATAATGGCATTTTCAATTATTAGTCCTACACTGGCACTACTCCATCGCGTCCTGGGCAATAAATTTTATACACAGAAAGGAAGTAAAATTATTATTTAAATTTAATCATTTTGTTTCATATTAACAATAAAGTTGTATATTATATAAGAGGATAATCGTTTAAAAAATAAAATTGTAACTACCCATTGTCTTGACAAGTCTAATTGATACCAAGAACACTGGTCTTCACATATTCGGTGTTAAGAAATGAAATCTGTAAGCAACCATATTGTCTTTGCGTTACACTCCCAGATAGGCCTCAAATTCAATGTGAAATATAAATGGCAAACAAATGCTGTAATATAAAATATAGATTGCAAGAGAATAGTATAACAGCAATTGCAATTGTTAGCCCGACGCTGGCACTAATTCCTCCCTTCCTGATTAATAAATTTTATATACGGAAAGAAAGAATTATTGTTTAAATTTAATCATTTTGTTTTATATTAAAAACAAAGTTGTAAGTTATATGAGAAGACAATTCATTGAAAAAGCAAAATTACAACTAGCCACCCTCTTGACAAATCTATTTGATACCAAGAACACTGATCTTCTCATATTCGGTTTTAAGAAATGAAATCAGTAAGCAACCATATTGACTTTGCGATACATTCCCAAATAGGCCTCAAATTCAATGTGAAATATAGATGGCAAGAGAATAGCATAACGGCATTTTCAATTGTTTGCCCGAAGCTGGCACTACTTTATCGCTTCCTGGTTAATAAATTTTATACACAGATTAACTATTACAGTAAAATTATTAAATTAGTATTTAAGTTTAATCATTTTGTTTTATATTAACAAGAAAGTTGTAAATTATATGAGAAGACAATTCTTTGAACAAACAAAATTGCAAATTCCCACTCTCTTGGTCCTAACTTTCCCCAACACTGGTCTCATATTCGGTTTTAAAAAGTGAAATAAGTATGCAACCATTTTTCCTTTGCGATATATTCCCAGATAGACCTCAAATTCAATGTGAAATATAGATGGCAAGAGAATAGCATAACGACATTTTCAATTGTTAGCCCGACGCTGGCACTACTCCATTCGGAGCACTGGTCTTCTCATATTCGGTTTCAAAAAGTGCAATAAATACGTAACCATTTTTCCTTTGCAATACATTCCCATATAGGCTTCAAATCCAATGAGAAATGCAAATACCAAACAAATATATATGCAAGACTAGGGTATATAAAAAAATTGCAAAGGATTCCTTCGAATTCAGTCGGTATATGCGATTTATTTATAGGACGTATAAGATCAAAGTTGTGTTCCATATGCTAAGGGAGAGCAGGCATGACGTCATCCCAGGAATGAACCAATGATATTGCTTGATTTTTTTCTTCTCATAGGAATAAGGTAGGAAAATGGAAATATGTGTCCGGGGCTTCTGCAGAATACATAGAAGCCCACCTGTCGATGCGCAACTGACAATGTTTCTTTTGTTCGAAATTCAATGACGTGGCCCCCTGGAGGAACGGGGAGTGCTCGGAAGTCCCGGGAGGAGCTAGCGGGGGACCCCCACAGCCCCCAGGACAAAGTATCTACGTCACAGAAATTCATGATGTCGCACAGATTGGTACATCAGTAGTTGTGTGCCTGGGGTGCAAGAGGAACGTTTCTCCTGATGCCAAAAGATTAGAAATGAGCTTTTCCCAGCCGTTATTTTAAACAAATAACAAGGTGAATCATGTTTTGCTGTTTAATAGCAAATCACTCAGTTGTGCTAAAATTAGAAGAGATAAAAATGTCTTTAATTGTTGTATTCAAAACTTTAGAGGACATTATAGGAATGGACAATGTTTTTAGCTATCTTAGAAATGCACCCTTTGAAATAAAATGGTTAACTGCCATGCATTATGAAAGATTTGATTCGACGGAGAATATTAAGGTAAGTTTATTTAATTGTTTCAAAATAATATTAAATATGGAAAAATAATAATTATATTCCTAAATTTAAAATACTTAATAGTATTTATTGATTTTAAATTCAATTATCTAATATTTAAAAAAATATTTAATTGTTTAAAAGTAATTCCAAATATGTCAAGGAAAATGTTATATATTTTTACATTAAAATTTAAATTATCTCATAGCTTTTATGAATTGTGAATATATATCATCAAATATTTTACGACTTTATATAATTGTTTCAATTCATAGAAAATATGTCAAAGAAAAAATAATATATTCTTAAATTAAAATTTAAATTACTGAATATAATTTATTAATTTTGAATGTAGTCGTCAAATATTTTAAAAATACATTTAATTGCTTCAAAGTAATACTAAACAAGTCCAGGAAAAATTATATATTCTTACATTAAAATTTAAATTGTTAAATAATATTGATTAGTTATAAATTTAACCATCTAATAATTTTACAAATATTTTTTTCAAAGTAATGCCAAATATGCCAAGGAAAAAGATTCATATATTATTGCATTTAAATATAAAGTACTCAATAGCATTTATTAATTTTAAGCCTCAAATATTTAATATATATATATATATATATATATATATACATTCTGTATGCGTTGCGTTTAATTTAACAATCCATGTAAAAGAAATTATGTATTTCAGAATAATTTCCAGTACTGTTTAAATCTAAGAAATGCATTTCAAATCAAAAGATATTGAATGACCATATTTGATTCAAAGTCAGGAAGATTAACTTATGCTTCTCTTAAATATCCAATATTAGTCATTGGAGGAGTTCCATTTTATATTCAAAATCGCGTCTTTACATGTACTCTTTAACATGCATGTGTGACATGTATTCCTGACTTGTATTCTTTTCAATTTATTTATTTAAAAAAATCCAGAAATATAAAAATAAGAAAAATGAAATTAGAGCAACAATGCATAGAAAAAGTTTTCTAGAAAAGCATAGCACAAAAGAATTGAAATTTAGAGAATGGAAAGAGAATTTTAAAATCTTGAGAAACTCAGTCAGCGCTTTTCATTAGTAAATGTGACGCATCTCTTAAATATTATTTCTAAAAAAAAATTATTTCTAAACATAGAATTTAATTCTACTCCTGAAATAGAAGTATTTATCATTAAAAAGAAGAAAAAAAAAACGATTCATAATCTGTGTCAACCTTTGAAGGAAAAAAGTAAGCATGTTTTTTGCTATCGAACAAAATTTAATAATATCAATAATTTAAATAAAATATTAAAACAAACTTCGGAAATAAAGAAATATAACATATTACTGAATTCAGCCTCATTTCTAAAATATTATTTCTAAAGGAAAATTATTTCTAAGCATCGAATTCACTTCTACTCCTGAAATCCAAACATCTATCATAATAAAAGCGATTCATAATACGTGTCAACCTTCGGAGGAAGAATAAGCCTGTTTTTTGTTAAGGAACAAAATTTAATAATATTATTAATTTAAATAAAATATTAAAACAACTGTCCAAAATAAAGAAATATAACATATTACCGAATTCAGCCTCATTTCTAAAATATTATTTCTAAAGAAAAATTATTTCTATGCATCGAATTCACTTCTACTCCTGAAATCGAAGCATCTATTATAATAAAAATGATTCATAATACGTGTCATCCTTTGGAGGAAGAATCAGTCTGTTTTTTGTTATCAAACAAAATTTAATAATATCAATAATTTATATAAAATACTAAAACATCTGTCGGAAATAAAGAAAAATGACACATTACCGAATTCTGGTATTATTTTTCGAATACATAAATTTATGGATAATTAAAATAATTGAATGCAGGTAAATTTTACCAAACATTGAATATACTAAAGACCAACCAGCATCGTTTATTAAAAATAAACAAAATAAGATTCTGAACTGAAATAATGATTGTTCAAATTCTTTAATTAAAGAGAGAATTAAATAAAGTAAATCTTCAGTATCCCCAAAAGTACAACATGAATCTAGTTTCATAATTTCACCTTAATATTCCGAAATTTTTTGAAATTGGCAAATCAAAAACATTTGTTTAATTATTTTTGATAGAAGTCTTTAATTCATTATTAAGTTTTTTAATTTATATATTTTAAATAAATTATTATTTAAAATAAAAGCGAGATAACCTGTTGGAAAATTCGACCTTCAAAATTCGCAAAAAATGATGTTTACCAAAGACCGTATTTCTGAGTATCGTAAAAAGAGATGGTATTTAAATCATTATTCAACATTGCAATGTTTGATTCTTGAGTTTTTATATTTATTTGTAAAACGCGATATGATTTTAGTCAGTAAAAAGAAATTTCTCCTGTTCATTGATAGCCGACTGACTTCGGTCGTGTTCACGGGGAAAGATCAGAGAAACGGCGTTGCCGGATATTCCGCTGGTTTCGGTTTTACTTAACTTCGATCTCCGTAGAGATTGGTGTCAGACAAAAAACAGCGCTTAATCAATGTCCTATCTGACAGTAAAAATGTTTCCTGAACTGGCAAAAATTCATATTTCTGATTTTTGCCAGTTCACATAATGTTTTTAGACCTAGAGGAACAAAAAAAAAAAAAAGTTTAAATGAAATTTACTATGCATATTTTAATATATCATGTCAGAACATAATTTCTTGAACGTCCAAGCACCACGTGCTCATGCAAGTTAAATTATATTTTTAGTCACTTTACTTGTTTTACTGAATCAGTTAATTTAGTATAGCAAACTATCAAAAAAACTTCGTCGCTCATTTATTGTTTAAAAAAATATCCCATTTCCTATTTATTTCATTTCATATAATCACGTATCAAAATTAAATTTTTCTATGTTTTATTTGCTGTAGTAAATAATTTATTTTTTTTAAATCGGAGCTTTTGTAAATGCAATGGCAACGCGTTATTGAAAGCTGACTTTTTGAGATGCTTGTGCAGATGACAAAATTTTTATTTTTCGCCTACGGATTAAAATTTCATCTATGGATTATTATTTTTCATCAACGGATTTGTGTTGACGCCAAAAACCTCATCCCAAAAACAATATCATGTTCTAAACATGATAAAAAAAACCCGAACATTTTACATAAAATTTATTAATTTCAAAAATATATTTAGCAATAAATGCAACAAAATATTACATAAGTGTTTATACAGTGTAATCATTTCTTTCTGTGAAGTTCGCCTTTGAAAAAAATTATGATTCATTATATTAATTTAAACAACAAGAACTTCTAAAGATCTAAATGCTAATTGCCAAAACATTTAGCCGTTTTTTAAAACGTTTATATTACAAAGACAACTGTAAGCAACATTAACTTTCAAAATAATAGGTTCCCTCTCCTAAATTCAGTTTCGTATACAGAATATCAAATTTAAATAATACATCCCTGTTTTCTACTTAAAAAAATTGGTGTATTATTCTAATAGAAAAGTTTAAATTTAATTTTCAACTGCATTTGTTATTTATTAATGAAAACATCAAATTGTTCAATATGTTCTATAAAATATTGGATTTTTTTCCTACTTCAATTTCACATACATAATATCAAATTTGAATGACAAATCTTTGTTTCCTACCTCAAAAACTGTTTATATTATTCTAAGCTAAATGCTTACATATAACTTGCGAATGCATTCTATATTTATTAATGAATATATAAATTGGTCATCATATTCTATAAAATGTGTACTCATATCTATTTAGTTCTTACATGCAAGTATTTCTAAGATCATTATTCTTTAAATATTACTGTAAATAAAAATTATTTCAAATGCAAATAGCATTAGGTGAATATTGTCTCAAAATCCATAAAGTATCTATAATTGATTAAATGTTGATATAACATCATTGAATTTTATCAATGTCTAGATATTATTGCATATCAATAAGTTCTATATTTGATAGTTTAACAATTTTGTAAAAGATAATTTATTTGAAATTAGAGTTTTATTATTACAAATCACTATGTAAATTGAAAGTCTTTACATGCTACATTGTTGAAAATTCATTTAATATAAATCTTTACAAAAAGCTTATTTTATATTAAAAATAACTAAAAGTACAACTCAATACTCTTATAAGCAGCAGAGTTAACTAATTTTTAAAAATAATGCATATTTGCTGTTTCCGTAGCGCATTATAAGCTGTTTTAGGAACTAAAAGTAAATAACATACTTAATTTTGTTTATGATAGTAAATCTAAATTAAAAAAACAAACAAGTAATATAAAAAAAAATAAAGTCAATTCTTACTTAGGTCATCAAAAAAATTATTTTAGTTACTTTTTATTAAATAATTATAATGGATATAAATAATTTATCAAAAAATTATTGATTTTCGACTGTTGGTTTCAATTTTCATTACAAACTGCTAAAACTCTATTTAAAGTAGTAAAATTTAATTAAATTTAATTAATGAATTAATATTTGGAAAAAGCTGTATTAACATCAAGTGCCATCCTTACCATCAAGTATCGTAAAGTTTAAAAAATGCATTTGAACTTGAGTAAATGAATGAAAAGTATTTCCTTAACGATTGAAAATTTGAACAAGATATATAAATATATATAGGGAAATTGTGAACTAATAGAAGGAATTGAAAAAGGTAAATCATACTATTGATTTGGTGAAAATGAATAACGAATATCTACAGTTGAATGCTGTTCTACCTTGAAACATTTGATTTGATCGTAAAGGTCATTGATATGACTAATTTTTCCATTGGTTTGTGAATGCTCTCAACAATTGAGAGCATTCTCAATTATTTTGAGAATGCTCTTCTCCAGGTGACTGACCAGCAGTAAAACTTTTGTCAGTTTTTTAGATCATTAAAAAGAAAAAAAATTCTAACCTTTTCAATTACATTTTATTTAGGATACATTTTAATATTTACTAATCTTTTCAAAATGATTTTTTTTTCTGAGTTGAGTTTCAGCTGAGCATTATTTCGAATATTTGAAGTTTTCTGTAATTTTCCAAATTCTCAGTTTCATATTAGAATGTAAACAAATGTGTATTTTACACAATATATATATTTCTAAGTGATAAATTATGAAGTGTTATCTGACAGTATTCATATTATATGTTTATACTTATGATATTATAAGAGATTTGATCTCATAATATAAGATTGTTGAATTATTCAAGTTATTAGCTGAAATTTTGAGGAAAAATTATTCTCAAAGCTATTATTTGAAGATTATCGATGAGTCTTCAATATAAATCTTTTTAGAATTAAAATAAAAGTGGGAAAGGTATACCTACCTTTTCAACAAATATTTTGTGTTCAATTGTTTTAAAAGTATATCCAGTTCGGTCCCGAGTGCGTTTTTAATTTATTATTATTATTATTTTTGATATTATTATTTTTGTCTGCTTTCTTCGCTGATTAAATTTAATTTCGCCGCTGCTGAATTCGAAAAAAATGCATGAAAATATTGAATTATACAGTTTTGGACCAACTTTTGCAAATCACAAAAAGCTCTTAAATTTAATTCTTATATAAAACTGACGATTAATTGACGGTTCTTGAATTAAACTAACTGTTTATTGATTGTTTTTAAATTAAATTTACTGTTAATTGCTGTTCTTAAATTAAACTGACGGTTAATTGGCTGTTCTTAAATTAAACTGATGGTTAATTGGCAGTTCTTACGTTAAACTGACGGTTAATTGACGGTTCTTAAATTAAACTGAGGATTAATTGGCTGTTCTTAAATTAAACTGCTGGTTTATTCCCGGTTCTTAAATTGAACTAATGGTTAATTGGCGGTTCTTATATTAAACCGATGTCCGTTTACATGACGATATAAGTGCAGAAAAGTAAGAGACTGAAATTTTTCCCTTCGGTGTTTTTATCATGATATTTTTATAGGGATTTCTTAGACACTTCTAGTCTTAGGATAGGGAAATGTATGTATCTTTAAAAGAATATGATAAGCATTTTGGATTTCTATCCCTTATCTCTGAGTGTGGGAACCTATTAAATGCAGCTGTTTTATACAGCGCATATAGAATTATTAATTCAATAAAAAATGAGAACTGTTGTTGTTGTATCTAAGGCACTTGCCGTCGACAAGTTCGCTGAGTTGGTCAACGATTTAAGCCTAATAAGTGTCTCTTGTTTTGTAGTAGCGCCAACTAGGGCCAAGAGTACGACTTTTGCTACTCGCTCATTACATTCGCTTGCACAGCCCCTTTTTACAGGGGGGTACATTCACACACCTTACAGACATAACAAGAAGAACAACCACGCCCGAACCGGGACTCGAACCCGGGAAGGCCAGCCCATAGTGAAGACGCACTATCTCTGTACCAGGACGCCAGCAAAATGAGAACTGCATCAGGAAATAAGAAAGCATTTTAGAATGAAGTTAATAGGGTTAAATTAAGATAACAATTAGAAAGTTAATTAAGACAAATCAGACTAAGAAATGCCTTTACTCTCTCTCTCTGTGTGTGTGTGTGTGTGTAATGATATTTTTAAACTCTTAATTTTAATCCTACTTAATTTCCAAGGCCCTATCTTAATTTAGCCCATATTAATATCATTCTAAAATATTCTCTTATTTCATGATCCATTTCATTCGCTCTAGTTAATTAATTCAAGAGAAGGTGTGTAAAATTGCTGAAACAGCTAAACTTTCTCACACTCCGTGGGAGAGATGAAAATTGCTGACCTAAACAAAATACTTTTAAAAAGATCCCTGTGTTTCCCTTACCTCTTATTTGTGAAACATGAAAATCCCCACTGAAATCCAAATTGATAAGCTCTATAAAAAATATTTATCCCTATCCAAGTCTTGGTATTTAAGACCAGGGATAATGATTTCCCGTCCCTTTTTGTACACTTAGCTTTTCTGTGTTGTGTCGTTCTGTGTTGTGCACGTCGCCTTCGCTTGTGAATAAAGCCTGCTCCCGTGATGGAATAAATAACTTAAAAATTCAACCTGTATTCTCCATGATTTCGGCCACGACTCTGCCATTTATTCTCAACAAATCATTTAAATGTGTTTTTCATTATATATATATATATATAATAGAAAGCCTCATGACTGCTCCAAATGTTTGATGAAAAAAATTGCTTCATACTTGAGTGTTTTGTGTAATTCCTATTCAAAGAGAGAGAAAGAGAGAGATCGAAAGAAAATAAGAAAGGAAAGAAGAAATCCTAAACATCAACCAAAAGAAGATACTTTCAGTACTCTGTCATTATTTTGTCGCATGTCATACCTCGTTGAACCAATAGCACAGCTTAACCATCCCAGGGAAATGGGGCGTTGTGTCACAACTACCGAGTGCTGATGCTTCTTATCACTTGACATTGATGGAGCGATTCCTTAGTGTCACATGAGAACAGAGATCAATCAGGCACTTGGGAACGAAATGAAGTGTGGAAAAGTGGAAAGTGGCTTCGAGCCGAGCCAGACCCGTGATATCCCGTGAGGAAATACTGCGGAAAGGAAGTTGAATGTTTAGAACTCGTCAAAAATGTGATTCAACTTGATTTCTTTTTAAATTAAGGTTTATTTTGAATTACGCACAGGCTTCTAATATGTATAAGATGTATATAAAAAAGAACGCAGAGTAATTCACACACACACACACACACACACAAAAAAAAACTTCGAGGGATCTTTTTAAAACGAAATTGTATTCTGAATCGCGTTGAGATTTCCACTATGTATAAGCTGTGCATAAAAGATATTTATAATAATTGACAAAAATATCAAACTTCAAATGACTTTTAAATGAAATTATAAAATTTTATGTTGAATTTATTCATTATTTTAAATGGTTATTTATTTATTTTTTTAATATTTAAGTAAAGACTTACATTCTGTATAAGAAGTATATACAAGAGAACATATAATAATTGACGAAAAAAATTCCTCTTCGAGTGATTATTTAAATGAAATTTTATTCTGAATTTATTTATTATTTTGAATGAAATTTTATCAAAAATGTATTTATTATTTTAAATGAAACTTTATTATTATTATTTTTTACTTACAGACTTCCACTCTGTATAAGAAATATATAAAAGAGAATGTATTATATTTGACAGAAAAAATCAACTTCGAGTGATTTTTTAAACCAAATTTTATACTCAATTTATTTATTATTTTAAATGAATTGTTTTATTTTTTCATGTACAGACTTACACTCTGTATAAGAAGTATATAAAAGTGAACATATAGTAAATGACAAAAATATTCGACTTCTAGGGATTTTTTAAATGAATTTTATTCTAAATTTATTTATTTATTTAAATGATTTTCTTACTTACAGATTTATACTTTGTATAAGAAGTGTATAAAAGATATCATATAATAACTGTCAAAAAAATTCCTCTTCGAGTGATTTTTTAAATGAAATTTTATTCTGAATTTATTTATTATTTTAAATGAAATTTTTCTATTATTTTTTTTACGTACAAACTTATATTCTGTATAAGAGAAAAGAGATTATTAAAAGTATAATAATTGACAAAAAGAAATTAAACATAGAGGAAGTTTTTTTAATGAAATTTTATTTTGAGCACTCTGTATAAGAATTATATAAAAGAGAATGTATTATAATTGATAAAAAAAATTCAACGAGGAGTGATTTTTTAATGAAATTTTATACTAGGATTATTTATTATTTTAAATGAAATTTTATTATTGTTTTTTAATGTATAGACTTACAGTCTGTATAAGAAGTATAATAAAGAGAATACATATTAATAGACGAAAAAATTTAGCTTCGAGAGTTTTTTTAAGTGAAATTTTTCACTGAGTTTACTTATTATGATAAATGAAATTTTATTATTATTTTTATGTACAGACTTACACTCTGCATAAGAAGCACATAAAAGAGAGCATATGATAATGTACAGAAAAATTCAACTTCGAAGGATTTTTTGAATGAAATTTTTCATTTATTTTTTTTTACGTATAGACTTGCATTCTGTATAAAAGAAAAGAGATTATTAAAAGAAAACGTATATAATTGGCAACAAAAATTAAACGAGGATTTTTTAAATGAAATTGTATCCTGAATCATGTGTAGATTTCACTCCTTATAAGAAGTATATGAAAAAGAACAAATAATAATTGACAAAAAAATTCAGCTTCGAGTTTTTTTTTTAAATGAAATTTTATTCTGAATAACGAACAGACTCACAATCTGTAGAAGTAGTATATAAAACAGATTATACTATAATTAAGGAAAAAAAATCATCAACTTCGAGTTCTTTTATGTATTTTTCTGTCCAAACTACTCCAGATACTAAGGAAAAGGAATAACAATTTTTTAAAAATAATTATATCTGCCAGTAAAAGTTATATTTCAAAACCAGGAGAAACTAAAGAAATAAAATTTTATTTGTAGTCCTCACGCCAAAATGACATTGCTTTATCAAATTTGGACGAAATTCGTCACTGTCTATCCGTCCATCTTACTGAGTGTGAACATGATTATTTGGGATTGCAATGAATTACTGAAAGGAAATTTGACACATTATTTTCCTAAATCAACAATTTTTATTTCTATAAAAATTATAGATTTGTTAAAAAATTTTGGTATAAATCCGCCAAAAGATTGATCACTTGAGTTATCTCTGTGTATTCGTATGCACGTGAATGCGATGATTTAAAATCGTTACAAGCTGGACAGATGAATATTGGTATATGATCCTTAAACCATAAATGTAGATCTATACCTAATTTTCAACCGAATTAGGACAGCAATCTACATGAACTACTGTTCTATTTGTCTTTTTACATGCGAACGTGATAATTATGAAACGAAATGGGCTAGATAAAAAAAATTTAGTGTTTGGTTGAAATTGAAAATCTATTAAATTTTTGATTTAATTGATAAAATGGAAACGGTGAAGATCGTATAGCTGATTTTTTTGCATTGTTATATGACAACACAAAAGTACGATATTGTGGATGTAACAAAAAATTCGAGAGGCAATCACTTCCGTTTATTTTTACTAACAAAGCTCCTAAAATTGTCAGTAGACCATTTGGGGTCACGTAGACTATTAAAAAGATTAGGAAAACTACGGAATAATAAAGCATGCCATGTACATGAAGGTTACATGAATACATGAAGGTTGATCTCGCCATATTTTGTGTCAAGCAGATTATTAAAGAGGTTGTGAAAACTATGGAAAAACAAAATATGCCATATCGTCGGTTGATTTTGTCTAATTTGGGTCACTTAGATTATTAAAACGATTAGGGAAACTACGTAAAAAAAACATCCAACATTCCATATAGTTGAAGTGCATGAAATGTTAATCTTGTCCCTAAAACTGTCAGTTGATATTGTCTCTTTTGGAGACATGTATATTACTAAAGAGGTTAGGAAAACTACAGAAAAATGAAACATGCCATATAATAGGAATACATGAAGATTGATCTTGTCCTATATGGAGTCAAGTAGATTATTAAAGAGATTGTGAAAACTGTGGGAAAACAAAATATGCCATATCATAGGATGATATTGTGGTCACGTTGATTATTAAAATAGTTAGGAAAACTACGGGAAAAAACCCCATCACCCCATATAGCAGAAGTGTATAAAGGTTAATCTTATCCCATTTAGAGTCATGTAGATTATTAAAGAAATTATAAAAAATTTGTAGAAATAGCACAAGCCATATAATAGGAATATAACAAAAATGATCGATTGATCTTGTCCCTTTTTTGGTGACGTAGATTATTAAAGATGTTATGAAAACCAAGGAAAAATCAGAGTACACCGTACAGTAGAAGTACATGAAGATTGACCTTCGTATATCATGTAGATTATTAAAGGGAACACGGAAGTAGATCGTTTGATCTTTTCCCATTTATGACCATAAATGGGAAAACCAAAGGAAACTATGGGAAAACCAAAACACCATATAGTAAAAGTACACGAAAAATTCTAAGGGGAAAGATAACCATTAGTTCATACCAAAGTAAAAGCTTCAGTTGATCTTATACAATTTGGGATCTTGTAGATTACTAATGGTGTTGTGAAAATTTTCGAGCTAGCTTTTTTTAGATTCTTCATTCTTGAATGAAAAAAAAATGAGATTACAATTTCATTTTTGAGATTCCAAAAGTATTTTTCGGATGAAACTAAGATTTCTCACGATAAT
Organism: Argiope argentata; assembly: GCA_026289955.1. Classification (NCBI taxonomy): domain Eukaryota; kingdom Metazoa; phylum Arthropoda; class Arachnida; order Araneae; family Araneidae; genus Argiope; species Argiope argentata. The sequence goes on along the minus strand of JAOUZG010012691.1, from coordinate 2,968,062 downwards.
TTCGAAATCCAATCTTTTCCAATTAATTGAGCTTGGCCAAGAATGGTGGACCATAATAACTTTTTGATGTCTCGTCTTTAGGGGCGGAGAGTTGTAGGTTTAAGATCCTGCGCCTAGGCCCGACTTAGCCTAACTGGGGCCCGAGACAAAAATTTCTTTGGTTGCCCCTCTGCTTCACTATTTCAGTAATGAAGAATGTTCATTAAAGAAGGAAACTTAAAATAAACTTTCTATTTTATTTAGGGGCCCGACTGACGTGGGGCCCTGGCAACTGTCCCGTATGACCTGACCTTAATCAGGCTCTGTTCAAGAAAATCAATAAAAAAAAGAGAAAGGAATATAGCTGATCATTCGATTTGTAGATACATATTAAAATGCTTTCTACAACTACCTTAAGCATTTGTTTATAAGAAGAACTCTTAAATCTCATAAATTAAATATTAGTACATTTTTAAATGAAAAATATGTAAATTTCTCAACAGTTATTTTCAAATGTGATAACAGTATTTTAATTTATTGCATACAAACAAAAAAATTTCATTATTTAAGAAATGTAGTCTTTTAATCAGTCTCATTTTATTATGATAAATATTGGGACATTAAAAATCGAATATTTATTCTAACAGAACGAAAAATTTCCAGAACGATTCATTATCCAAATTCCAGTAAAAAAGATAATGTTAATGTACATGAATTAAAAATAAATTTTACATCCAAGATAGATAGATATTTATATTCAATTAACTATTGCATGCAAAACTTAGAATAAAAGGTGGAAAGGGAATGTCCTTCCATCTTAACTTTTTTTTTGTCTTTGAAAAGCAATGTTATTTTATCTAATTTATTATTTTCTTTCCATTAACTGAATTAAAGATGCATAAAATGGTCAACAATGGGATAAGAAAATAATTTTCTTTTAAAATTGTAAAATAAATTTTCCTTTCGATTTGGGGCCCCATTCTGATGTGAAGGTCCGGGGCAACTGCCCCTTATGCCCTTACCTTAGTCAGGATCTGCTTACGACACTGCAGAACCAACTGATCTGGCGTATGTTAAATCTTTCGGCGCCAAAAATCCCTTTGTTGGCGTAGTGTGAAAGTTTAGATAAGAGGTCCCAGAAAGATGTCGGAGTCCTCGTCTTTCAAAATTACGAGGTCTGCCGTCGATTGGCGATAATTTTATTTTAAAACGAAGCAGCTATATAACTAAATTCTTTAAGAACGGTTAAGACAGAAAAAAAGATTTGGCGAGATTTTGTTCTATATATTTCAGAAATTGCCAGTAAATTGTCGATTATCCGAGGCTGTTCAGACCAAAATTGCCCCTAAAATAATTTTATTAATAAATTCACAAATTTAATTTTTTTTAAAAAATTAATTGATTAATAAATATAATTAATTGATTAACTTTCAAATAAATTAATTAAAAAATTAAAAAACCAATTTATTAATAAATATAATTTATTTTGCAAATTAATTAAATAACATTTTTATAAACAATTAATAAATTAATTAACTTAATCAATAAATTATTAATAAATAAATAAGTTAATTTAATCAATAAATTATTAATAAATAAATAAATTTAATTAATACATTTTATAAATAAATAAATTATTAGTAAATAAGTTTATTAATTAATATAATTTTATTAATAAATCATTTTATTAATAATAATAAGTATTTTAACACATATAATTAGCAATTTTCTGATTTAAATATTAGATAAAGAAGATAACAATTTTTTGGAAAAGATGTGTGTCATACCAAAAGACTTCTTTAACAAATTTCTCTCATCATGTCCTTTTTAAAATAACTACCATACTGAAAAAAAAGAAAAAATAATTAATTAAAAAATAATAATTAACAATAAAATAAAAAAATTGGAATAATTAAGAATGAAAATATATTGAATATAATTTAGAAAATATTTTAAAACGTCGCATTTTTGTAAGAGGAAAAAAAATATACTTGATCAAAATGATTTTCTTTTTGCAATTATTTGATGTTTTACGATATATAATTTCAATAATCAATTCTTTTCTTCTCCTTTAATTTTTTGGCTTGTTAAGAATTTACAACCATGAAACGCTTAACGGTAAAGAAACCTTAATATCCTAATTTAAAGTTGAAGTTCTTTTTTTTCCCCCTCGTCGGGGAAAGAATTGTCTGCTTTGTAAAATAATACCAGAAAAATTGTTTCATACGTAGAAACCAGATGGCGCTGTATCCATCTGTTAGCATTAGCTGAGAAGAAAACAGGATTTTGCCGCGGGGTTAAGAATTCACCCGGAATCAAAACAGGTTACAATTCACTACTGTTTCAAGCGCATGGGACGTCGGTTTTTGAACTGTTCATAATTCTTGGAGAAATCAGTGTTTTTAGACGTTCTATCTTTGACTGCCGATATTTTACACGGATTACACAACTCCCACGACAGAGAAGCGACTGTTTGAATCGTGCAGTTGACAGTTTCGACGAGAGGAGCAATTGACGAATCAAAAAACGTGGTTTATTTCCCTCCAAGTTTCGAACGGTAAGTCTGTGAATGAACTTGTCTGTTTTTTGATGAACCGATATCGTTATCGTAGGCATGTGGTTACGATCATTGATTGGGTTATTTTTAAATCATATGTTGATGTTTCGTTTTGCTCGTCTTACCATGTGCTTGTCAATGTTTGAAACCTAAGTAAATTGAATGTTAGCATATGTCAAAAGCTTTTACGCAAGAATAATATAAACGTCGATTTAAAGAAATAAACTTTTTAGTACTCTAATATTGAATCATTTGTAGATATATTTTTCTACTATTTCTTGCACAAGGAATATTTATTTTTAATAAAGTTGTATTATTAAATCTTTTACCGTTTGCAAAATTAATTATATTTTAAGAAGCTAGTTTATTTGTCATCATACTACAGTTGATTGGTGCAATAGTAAATAAAAAATTTAACGTTACTATGTCTTGACAAAATTTAGAATTTAAATATGAAATATAAATTTCGATTTATATTAAATAAAGATAATGCATGCAAATAATTACTTAAAATATTAAAGAACTGGCTTTATTTAATTCTTTGATTATTGCATACAAAAATTTCATAATACACAAAATATTCGACATAATTTTACTGCCAAATATAACGTGATCGGAAGGAAATTCTATATTTTTAGTTGTAGATAGAATTATCATTTATGACTAAATCTTTCTTAATTTTCTTCAACAAATTTTTAATATAATGTTTAACTTTTCAAGAAGCAAATCCAGTGCTAAATGTGATGAAGATATTTTAAAGATTGAAAGTTGAGATGTACTTTTATTCAGAAATAATTTTTTAAATTCACAATTACCGAAGATAAAATTTTAATTCATATCTTCCTGATATTTATAAATATTATTTCATTTATAGTTTTTAAAATCATTTTTGAAAACACAGTTTTGTTGTATATTTTTACAGTTATATGACAATGTGCAATTTTTGTTATAAGACCATCTTGTTTGAACCGTTACTTATTTTTTCTTTTAAATCTTCCGTTTTTTTGTACATATTGATATGAATTTTATTATTTTTTTTGTTTCGAAAAGTTAGTAAATTTTATTAAAATAGTGTCAGTATTTTTTGGAATTGGTTTGAAGATTAAAAGTGATGTTTACTCTAAACCACGATCTGTAAATTAGTTTAATTTATTTCTATAATGAAAAGATATTTCCCTTTTAAAGCCAAGCTTGGATTTACGCACTGTTTGAAAATCCATTTTTCTAAATTTATGTAATATGCATACACTTGAAGATATTTTAATGTTGTTCTTAAACAATGCATATATGCCAATTAGGATAGATCTTAAGATATATGTGAATTCTAGCTAATATTCTAGATATATGTGAATTCTAGCTAATTCTATTCTAATTTTTTTATTGAAATATTAAAATCTAGACGAATTTAGTAAAACGTCTAAATATTAAATTAGTAAAATTTTTATCAAATGGTTTTTAACAGTTTGATAATTTGTATATTTTTTCAAAATCTTTGATTTTACTTTATTTTTGGATTCGAAAATCCGTCAAATACAGAATTTGAGTTCATGCGAATTCCTCTGAGTATTTTCGAAGAGTTGCTTGCTGTTTTTAAAATTAATTTATTTGCTTATTTAACATGTATAACAATTTTTTTAAATTAAAATTTGAAATTAGAATTAAAATTCTGATTTATGAAGATTATGATTATGATTATTTTATTATTTCTGAATTTAATAAAAAACTTGTTTGATTATGTTTTAGTGTAATGATTTTTATTTGTCATAACATTGAATTATTTATGAAATATTTGTAATCAAACAGATCAAGATTTATTGTCTCATTCAATACGTGTGTAGTTGATTATTGTCATTTATAAAAAACGAAGTTAGTTCCAAAAAATTCCATTTTTAACATTTTTACTATAAAAGAAAAATGTTTTATAAGCAATCATAAACTTACATTTTTAAAAAATGTAATTGAAATATTTTAATACTGTTGGAATAGAAAACAATATATAGTAGCTAATTTTCAAGGCGAAATTAGAATCTTTTTCTCCCTCTCTTAAATTGGATCTGTTTAAAATCATCAAAAAGTTTTTAAAAGATGTGTTCTCATTTTTCTAAAAATTATTAATAGGATCATAATATCCAAAATCCATAAATTAATAATTTCTTAACAAATTTAATAAGCACACTTTCCTGTTTTCTTATAATAAAATCAAAGATTAAAACTTTTGAAGATAAAAGAATCGAATGTTCAAATTTCGAATGGAACAGGTATCTACAATGGAAGATGCTTGCTCAGATGTCCTTGTTAGTTGCTATTTCCCCCAAAAATATCAAATCAGCATCAAAATAGCTACCGTGTAGCTCCAAAATTGGATGTTGATATATCTAAATTCATCTAACCATGATTTGAACAAATTTTTCTTGACTAAGAATGACCAAGCTTGTGTTTAGGAGCCAGGAAAAAATATTACCGAGCCATTATAATTTATTATAAAACTCATTAATAGCTCAAAAAGTTTTATTTTAAAGGTTTTCTAATGTTAATGCGATGAATTAAGCTGTGCTTGCATTTCTAAATGGTATACTTGGCTATAAATACAGCATAATGCTAATAAATCGTAGTTTGTCTATCACTAGCTTAGATTTACTGAATATTAAAGCTGCATGTTTATAAGTGAATTGACAATTGGGATTTAGCAAATACATAATTAATCATCCATTTTACAAATGTCATTACCTCCGGCCATTTAAATTAGATGTACTTTATATTTGTACTATATTTTATTCAATACTTCAAATATACACTGTATTTCAATAGTTGACTGTTAAAAAAAAATAAGATTTATGTGACACATAAAGTATTCCTCTAAAAATTTCTGAAATAGACCGCATTTAAATGGTTGACTTGGAAGCACGAGTTTTGTGTATCAGTCTTCTTAAAAATTTCAACAAGTGCCTTTTTTTTTTTTTTTGAATATTTGTTTCATTGAAAGGGACGACGGAGTTCCGGTCAATGATTTAAATGAATGCACATCGCACGTTTTTCTCTTAACGGATGAAGTCAAGAGATTTGTATGTATATGAGGAAATGAATTGCGAGATGACAATGGAACGTTTCTCCTTGAGACGTTTCGCTTTGTTGGTTAAACATGCTTTCTTTTTCAACCTTCTGACACTGACTGAGCTTGTGAGCGATACAGCTTAATAATTTGAAACAAAACAAGTTCAAGGTTCATTATATTGCCGCAATCAAACACAAAAAATGACTAAAACCTTTTTCTTTGTTGTTCTAAATTTAGTTCTATGGTTTTGTTGCAATGTCTTGTGCAGCAGGACTCGGTAGTCAATACTACTCAGCGAGTTTGTGTCACAATTCCTGTCAAAGCATTACAATGTTTATTTTTTTTTAAATTTATTTATTCACGGAACGATCTCTTTAATTTAAAAAATAGTTTCGATGAAGGAAATTTACTAAATCTAAATTTTTTTCTTTAAATCTTACACATATTTGCCAATTGTTTCTTTCGAAATTGATAATCAGGGTTAAGAATCTAAGTACAATCGAAGTAAAATATGAATGAACTTTGCGACATTTGGAACAAAAGGAATTAAAGAAAGAGGAGAAAATCATATTTTGTTATTCCTGTTTTTATATCTGGTAATATTTCGATTTAAAATAATCATTTAAATTTGTTTACCCGTAATTTTTGGAAGTTATAGACTGATAATAAGTATTATTTAGGTACTACTACTTAGATTCTTATAGGAATATTACCTATTACTAAGGTTCTCATTACAAGACTTTGGTGAAAATTTCTTCAGTTCTGTTCCTATCTTGGTCCTTGGAACCCTAAAACCTCCTTTTGTTAAAAAATTTATAAAGAATGTATATAATATATGCGTATAACGCTTTACTCAGCCGGCGTCATGGCATAGGGGTAAAGCGTCTTCCCCGTGATCTGGGCTTTTCGGGTTCGAGTCCCGGCTCTGGTAGGGTTTTCTTCTTTGTTCTATCTGTAAGGTGTGTGAATGTGCCCCCCCCCCTTTAAAAAGGGACTGTACAAGCAAATGTGATGAGTGTGTAGCTAAAGTCGTACCCTTGGCCCTAGTTGGCGCTACTACAAAACAAGAGACGCTGATTAAGCTTAAATCGCTGACTACCTCAACGAGATTGTCCAAGGCAAGTTCCATAAGAAACAACAATGCTTTGCTCCTGTTATCTTGTAAACAGGATAAATAGAGTAATTTTGTTTGGATTCTAACTGGCTTGGAATAAATTGTTAGAAATTTAAAAGTCTCGAACGAGTTCGTAAATGACCCATCCAAATCAAAGGAGATGGAAAATGCTATAGAGGGGGGGCATTGAAATTTTCATTTCGCTATAACTTTGTTAATATGGAAGGTATAAAAAATAAACCCAATTAACCAAATTAGCGAATCATTAGGATAAACAACTTTTGTATTTGAAGTTTTTCGATAATTGCAATATCTTAGAAGTTACGGTCTAAAAAGTAATTTTCAAGCTCTGATTTTATCTGTTACTAACGTCAACAGCATTGTTAGATAGTAAATTAGATGTAAAGAAATTTGTTTTTGATTTCCAGCTTGTCAAAAAGATTTTGTGTGGGTGTCTGAAAACGTTAACGTAACATTAATCATTACGATTAAAAACGGAATATAACAATGTTTCTTTTTAAGCTTTCCAAGACGAAATCATACTATGTATTTTTATACAAACTTTTATCATTGTTAAATAACGATCAATAATCTGAAATTTTTTCTTATGTTGGTGGAATTATCTGGCTTTTTTTCTAATTAGTAGCTGTTTTTAAAAGATTTAGCTACTTTGTCGGTATGCACATCAAATTTGTCAAGATATCTGATGCAAGATAATTGTACGTTAGCTACCTTTGCTCTCAAGTTTTTGTCACAAAATGCTATATGTCACTAGTGGTTTTATCTATTACTTCACAATTTCGTTATGTGTTTTCCTGTGTATGTGGTTTTTGACATACGCCATTTTGATATAACAACGACGATGAATCTTGCACTGTTGCTATGTAGCAAACACAACACCAGCTTTTACATAGACGTGTTAAACAATATTCGCAACATGTACTTTATTACTCTTGAACCCATGAATTGTGGAAGGAACAACCAGGTTGTCAGAATTTGATTAGAATAAAAATGTATAAGAATAACGTGTTGAATTACTCAAATATGACTATATTTTAAACTATATGCCCAAAGTATAACTATATTATAAGAAAAGAGTCTCTTTTATTATATGAAGATCTTATAGCAAAAGTGTCAAATTCAAATGCTAACATGGGCCGAATAAATAGTCTTAGTTTAGTCACAGGAAAAAAACCCTCCAGCTTTTATGCTGATTAATAGAGAAGTATTATTTTTTCGGAAACAATATAAAACTAGGATGAGAACAATGGTTAAATTAATGCTTTCTTTATGCCATTTTTCCTATTTCAAAGGTGTTATCCGAAGATATTTGTTTTTAAATTGTGCCACACCGTTTCTCAAATTCAGGATTTGACTGGAAACTTATTTCTTTCTTTAGAAGAAAGAGTTGTTTTTATCTATAAGTACTTCCAAATACGAAAATAATTTCGTATGCTGATTTTCGAATATTTTCAAACCTGGCTGACAAATATTCAGGCATCTCAGATTCAATTCAATTTGCCGTTGCTATTTTGTTTCCATTGAATTTCTGTTATTTCCGTTTGTATTTGGTTATAGGAAATTCTATATCTATGGAGAATCTATTCTACATTTACGAGTTTACCTTTGCAGTCCAAAAAATAATAAGATGCAAAATTATTTACCTAATACAAAGATTTGTTTATTGCTATGAAAAATAAACATATATAATTCTTTTAAGTCGAATTTCTTTGAAAAATTAATCTACATCTCATAACCATTATGTAGGCGTTTTTAACAATTAAATTTGAAAAATAAATAAATAAAACGTCAAAATGAGGCACAGTCTTGAATGTCGAGTCACACTCGACATCGGATCGCAAAGGGTTAATAAGTATGCACAATTAGGAATTTAAAAAAATGATATATTTTATTTTATTCAGTTATGTTTGCTGAACAGCTGTAGAGCTTGAGTTTTACATATTTATTGTTTGTTTGAGCAAGGAAACCGGAAGTTAAAGGGTCCGACCCCCCTCCCCCCGTATCTCTTAAAATACTTTTTCTGCACTCAGGCCATGTGCATGGTTAATTTTTCAACGCCAAACGATCTCTCACTGGTATGAAAACAACAGCACAGGTGCCAATTGAGTTGTTGTTCTAGTCATTTGCTCATACTTCAAAATAATGAGATTCGTCCCTAAAAGAGGATGTTTATCTCTGTAATCTGAGGTACCATTTTGAAAACTTATCATGGGCCACACGGCTAGACTATGAACTGGAGAGCAAACTGAGTTGAGCGGAAGTAATCACATGCATCGATTATCTTGGGGGAACCTTGACATGTTCTCAACCCCCTACCAAAGCCGGCTTGTACGGAAGTACATTCTACGTAACTGTCACTACATCCTTTAAAACGCATTTGTCTTTTGCGTTTCCTGTTTAATTATATGCAAAGCATCCTATTAGCACATTGTGACCCGGTATTACTGCGTAATAAAGATAAGCATAGACGGCGAAATTTAGTATTATAAAACGACGTATGATATTACATATGGAAAAAAGATTCTTAATTAAAATTTGTTGAAAGGGAAAAAAAATCACAATATCATTACACCAACTTGAAGCATTTTGATGATTATTAATCTTTAAAAACAGAGATTTGAAAATGTAATGGTAATTTATTTTTAAAATAAAAAAAGTAATAAAAATATATTTTCCTCAAATAATTAATAAATGTTCTCAGGAATTTCATTTGAATAAGCACTAATATAACAAATTCTATAAATAAAAATAAAACAGAATTGTTACTTGCAGATTAAGAAACGTAAATATGGATAAAATGTTATTTTACCATAAACGATTCAGTGGCATAAATTTGAATAAAGCGTAGTTTTACTCAATTGAATGACAGTGCTTTAACATTATGAGATTTATGGCTAAAATGATTGAAAACTCAGTGTAAAGGTAAAATTATATCGTCACTTACTCGTTATAATTCAATATGTTAAATTTTCTGAAGCATCTTATTGATGCAAAATATTAGATAACATCTGCTTTGAAAATGTTTTATGTTACAAAATGCCACATGTCTGTTTCTTATTTATACGGTTTAGTTTTGAGGAAATGGGATGACTGGGTGTATTTAAAAAATAATAATAATAAAGGCCATATGTCTGTAGCAATTCCAGCTGCTACATCAAAATTGTATATATTTTTGCTTTGTGTGATTTTAGCATACGATATTTTGATATAACAGCGATGTTATTCTTCTTTTCAAAAGTAGATAGATTATCAATCAAAATTAAAGAATAGCTAATAAATCATTTCTTCTGAAAATATTGTAAATTTAGGTTTTTATTCAATGCCTATGGCACATAATCAAACATCTCTCAGATATTAGATTATATCATCTTTTTAAAATCGCATTTTTCATTATATATACATGATTAAAATATCAGACTCTTTACAATACGCCTTGTGGGAACTGTAACCCAAATATAGAAGAAAAAGAAAAATCCTTGTGTGACTATCTATCTTAAAGAATGATGAGAACCCATCAGTTTCTCGTTTCTTGACATAATTCAATATTCTTTATAAAAATGTAGGTTGGCCATATTTTTCTTGACTGTATTACGTTGAAATTACACATTACGTTTCTGCTGCATATTCACGTCAGAAACAGTTTCAAAGAATTGTTTTCTACATTTGAATATTGTCCAGTGATCAAAACAAAATTGGTGAATGGAGGATTGTCGTGAGTCTTCGAAAGTAGCAATTCCCAGACACTTCGTTGTTTGGGATCACATTATTCCTTTGGCTGTCGTCTATTGTTTTGTGATGAAATTAAAGCAGTAAGTCACCTGTGGACTTGTTTACTCCATTACAATTGTTATGAAGCATGTCCAGTTGTCCCAAATGAATCTTGGGACGAAATTCTTCGTCATTGGTTCTACTCAGCTTTCGTATTCGTCGCATAATACTTCAGTTTCAGGAAGCCATTATTTTTTCCCTCAGTCTTGAATTTCAGAATAGTGAAATTATTCTTTTCCACGCATAAAAGAGATAGAAAGGCTGTATATACTAATTTAGGGATTTTTAAGCTTCGTATCGTGAGTCCGAATTAGATTTTCAGAACTTTCATGGTACCTTTCTTCAAACTCTAAATTGCAATTGTTATGAAGCATGTCCAGTTGTCTTAAATGAATCTTAGGAGGAAATTCTTCGACTTCGGTTCTACTCTGCTTTTGTATTCGTCGCAAAATTCTTCAATTTCAGGAAGAGATTTTTTTCCCCCAATCTTGAATTTCTGAAAAGTGGAATTATTCTTTTCCATGCATAAAAAGATAGAAAGGCTTTAAGAACTAATTTAGTGATTTTTAAATCGTGGATCGTGAGTCAGAATTAGATCACCCGAACTTTCATGGTGACTTTCTTTAAACTCTGAATTATTGGTAAGTAAAAATTTCTGTGAAAATATTCTTGAGTTAGAATCATTAATGCATGTCGAATAATTAACTGTTCACGAATTTTTTTATTTGATTAATGTTTTCATTTTTGCCTTTTCTTTGGGAAGCTTTCTGAAGTTTTTCCAACAAAAAATTGGGATGGCAATTTTTTTTTTTTTTTTTTTTTTTTTTGCGAATCAACCACAAAGAGAAAAACTTTAAGCATATGAGTGTGATAGTAATGATTTTATTAAAGGAAATAGCACCTACCTTCATTTTTGTTACAATTTAATGTTAATCTGTTATGTTAATCTGTTATGTACGAAGTTCCACTTGGTAAATTTAGGACTGAAATTAAACTTAGTAAAATAATTCTGAAATACTAGAGTTATACATTTACAATGTTAGTTCTTGAAAAACTTTTTTTGTTTCTGATTGCAATGGAAATTCATTTAACGAATGTCAAATAACAGTTTTCCTGGTAATTAATTAGAAATATTGGATTTTATAATTATATATAAACGTTAGCCCAGAATTTTAGTACTATGTTTTAATATTGTACATGACATCATTGTTGCGCTTTTTCATGACTCACATTTTTACGCTTTTAGACATTTGGATTTTGTAGACATTCCATGTTTCGATTTTATTATAAATTGATACAAATATTTTAATTCCATGGTTATGGCTCAGCTTAGCTAAAAATGGCTTTTGTTCCATTAAACACAAACTCCAATTCCAGGTAATTGAATCTATGTTTTTATCATTTAACTGACCATGGTTATTAATGCCGTTTATAGTAATTGCAGCATGCAAAACCTGTTCGTTATATTTCCTGATTTTCAAGATCCAATTAAATAACATGAAAATCGTGCAAATTATTTAGAATTAAAATCCGGATTCGTAATTTCATAAAAATAAAACAAAACTACACATTAAACTTACTACATATGAAAATAAGACATTTTTAGTATCATGAAATATTTCTGCCTGTTTGTAAAATTGTCGCCGAAGTTTAACAAAACCCACTGTATGTGAAATGAAACTTCAAAAACTGAATAAAATGGAGTTTCCCCCAGTCTGTGTGTCATCTTCATCGTTCTCTGACGTGCATTAGCATTGTTTGGCAAATCTTATGAAAGTCTGCAATCCTTTGTCTGTTTCTTATACATTACTGTCTCAGTCTGCGTGTGGCTTTCATTTTCATCATCTTTTTCCTTTTCAATAATTTTTGGATTATTCCATCATTATCAAGAAAATGTTTGATTTGGATATAATATTCTACATCTATTCAAATTCGAATCTTTTTTTTCTCTAATCTAATTCTTTATTCTAATAATAATAACGCTTTCCTAATTTCAAAATTACACCATTCAAAAATGGGTTCCTGCATCTCTTATTTCTTCTGTTCTTATCTTTTAAATTACTATCGTAGATAATCAAAAATCCCTCTCCCTTCTCCAAATGACTTTCACGAAGCGTTTCTTGTTGTTATTGACGGCAATTTTCTTCGATATTTGCTGCTCGAACGGCGTGAATCATACAACTTCATAAATGTAAAATTGAGAATTTTAATACATTGGGGAAATCTAAGGGCACCAAAAAGAAATATTTAAACGATGGAAAAATGTAAAAGCAATATATATTTACGGTTGATTTCAAATAGTTTTATTTAATCTTTTTTTATTCGATGTGCTGTATAGCCACAGCGGGAAAATGTCATTCATATTTTATTAGGATAATCCTCTAAATCGAAAACATTCTTTTTTAATTCTGGCTTGCTTAACACTGCTTCATTGAATTATATTGTGGATCAAAATTGCGCTTAAAATCGCTTTACTTATAATCGCAAGAAGAAAAAAAAATTAAATGAAGTTCAATAGACTTTCTACGATTTCGGATTTGATTACTTTTTTTACAACAGTTTTTTTAAACACGTTTTAACACATTCCAGTTTATCGTTTGATATAATTATTTATAGACGTGGAATAAGAAAAAGCAAACGAAATAAAATAATTTTTACGGACTTAACATTGCGTGAAAATATCGTTTGACACGCATGATGACTTGAGGGAGTAATTTGTCAGGAAAAGTCATATCGGTTGAAAAATAGATAATTGCATAAAAAATGAAAGGAAACAAATCAAATTTTTGCTGTAAAGTTATTTCATCTTCTTTCTTTTTTTAAATGGTCGTGGGAATCTGTGGTTCGAGTGGGAAAACTAAATATAAATAATTCTATAATGTAATTTCTAATATATATTTTTTAAAAATTTAAACTAGAAATAGTTTTTTTGAGCAGTTTTGTTTCTTTTTTGAATAAAAAAAAACATTATTTTTAGTACATTAAAGGCCTTAAAATTATTATTTAATATCAAACTAAAAAAATTTATATTTCACGAATAGTGATGAAAAATATTTTAAAGAACGTGGAACGCTATAAATTTAAATGAACGTCAGCGAAAAGCTTACACTAAAGTTTACTTTTTCATACCAATATAAGTTGGTTTGATCGCATTTGATTTTTGAAATTAAAATCTCTGTTTGAAAAGCAAATAATCGCTGTTAAATTAAAAGGCTATTTGTCAGAAACCGCATAGCAAAATAGAACGAAATTTTGTTGCAGCAGCTGAAACTATTAGCGACGTATGGCAATTTGTAGCATTTAACACAACAATTGTGTACGAAAAGTAAGAGCAGATGGAACTAACCTCCTTGTGTTTTATACCAGTAAAAAGAAATGACGAATTTTATATACTCCATTTTAAAACAACAGAAATAATATAAATTGTTAATATCCTGTGTGCAGTTTATATAAAAAAAACAGGACGCAAACGATTTTCTGGTTAAAATTAATATTTATTCATTCATATTTCTCTTTTGCAATCATTGACGATTTCCTTAAGTAAAACATCTCTGTTAAATAGGAAAATGTTTAACTTCCTATTTCATAAATCCGCAGTATGCGTGTGATATTCAATAGAATTATTCCATGGAATATTTTTTTTAAAAATACCATTGATTAGATTATGCGCATTTATATTTTAGGGTATTATAATCATTTCATTTTATTCTCCTTTTCACGTGCAAGTTCCAATTGTATTCTTGGCATGTTTTGATATTTTATTCTTCATGGATCGTTTACATTTCATTGTTTTGTATTCTACCAATCTTTTTCGCTTACAATTTAAAATTCAATCTACCTACTTCGAGGATCAAATATTTAGAGTAGAATTTTTTTAATTAAGGACTGCGGCCAATAAAAGTTTGCTATGGATTGAATCAGTGCTTTATTTTGTTTAACTCTTACAATAATTAAAGAAAAAAAACAAAGTCGTTTTGATTTAAAATATTTAGTTAAAACTTTCTGAAAATATCTCGTTCCATTGGAATTGTGTATAAACTTGTGTACTCGATAATAAACCCGATTCCTCATAAATATACATAATTTTTACTTCTTTTTATATATTTCGAAAGAAAAGAAATTTGTAGAATGCTATCTCATAATTGCATATGAGAAATTAGACGTTTCTGGTTTATCCGCTGTTTTGTAACACTTTTAAAAAAATCAGCCGTGAATCGTAATCCCTTGCATTTGCAATTTCATCGCTAATTATCCGATTAGCATTTAGATTGCAAAAAAGTTAACTTAATCACTAATTAATATTTCGATTTCTTGTGTTACTTGCCTATTTTGAGGTCGAGAAAAAATAGTTCGAAGGAAAATTGGGCCGCGAAAGTTTATTTCCCGCCCGAAAATAGGTCGCAAATGGAAAGAAAAATGGAGAAGCCATGCTTTAAGAATAGTTCTAAACAACCATCTCTTATAAACCACACGCAAAAATCTTGAGCAATAGAGGTTATGTCCAAAATTACAGACATTTTCATATCTGTTTTTTGACTTATACAAAACCACGAATAAGCATTCTTGGACAATGTTCTTTCGTCATTCTGTGGCAAGAAATTCGACGAGAAAGAATACTTCGCAAGATGAACATAAACCTTCCAAGAAAGAATTCGAAAGAAGAAAAAAAACTTCCACGAGAAAGTTGGGAGGGGGCGACCCCCGCCATCACTACACTGGACCCTCCATTCACGAATTTTCTTCGTGCATTCCATGCAGGTGTTCGCCCATTCACACGATTTGTGGCCCGGCCACTTTCAGATGAAAGTGGAGGGGATGGAGTAGGTGGGGGGTGGACGACCCTCCCTTTCACCTTCCATATCCTCTCCATGATGATGAAAAGGTCCGGCCGGAGCCTTGAAGGCTGAGGTGATTGGGGTTCAAAAACCTAAATGCCACCCACGCTTACAAAAGCGGGTTCAAATCTGGTTTCTTCTAAAAGCCGAAGCGCTCGGGATTTTTTGAGATTTCATGACCACCGGACACTGTTCTTCTAATGAGTACCGAAGATTGAGGCCAGTGTTTTTCATGTTGGAGGAGAGAGCACCGCGTGACCGACTTTAAAACGCTGATGGCCTTTAAATAGGATTTGATTTGTTTTTGTTGCGGTGATTGTACCCATCGTTTTCTTATATACGTCCAACTGATGAAGTATTTTCCTTTGCAGCAATTTGAGAAAGTAGTTGTTTATTTTATAAATTGTTTGCAGTTTTTAATTTACTTGTTGCTTCTCTACTATCATTTATATTTAGAGGGCAGCTGGTTTGAGATTCGTTAAAAATAGCTGTTATATCTAGAATGTGGAGGATGACCTGCAGGTAAAATTGTGCGTATGCGAAACATGTCGAAATGTTAAAATAAATATGACAAGTATTTTCGTAATAGCATCTATATTTGTTACTTTCCTTCTCAAACTACAATTTTGTTACCCGAATTACTTTACATAACTACAAATAATCAGAACTAATTGTTTTCACTCAAAATGTTATAAAAGCATTTTTATTAAAATTATTTTATTTTTTTGTTGTTGTTTTGTGTGAATTCATCTATTTTTTACAACTGATTTTATGATCCTATCATCCTATCATAAGTTCACGGAAAACTGAACGAATGATCGCCTTCTTACATTCATGAAACAGAAATAAATAGATCTAATCAAAATATTTTTTAATGTGCTTTTAGACATTTTTTTTTATTTACAATTTTAAATAATACATAAAAGATTAATATTATGTAAGATAAAACGTAGATCGTTCTTTTGTGCAGACATGCTTTTGTATGAATATCACCCAAAGATTTCACATCAAATATATGTTTATTTTATGAAGAAATTATGCTATATATATATTTTATTAAGTATCCTCTTAAAAAAAAGAACAAATCTAGAACAGATAAATAAATAGAAAAGCAAAACGATTTTTTTTCTTTTTTCGTATTATACTCTTAATTTAGGGAGATTTCTTTTAGAACTATGTAAATAGTTTCTGCAATTTCCGAATTTTGGAAATTTATACAAAGTTGAAATAGTAATCAATACTAAATGAAAATTTTTTACTCAACAGATATAATTAAAATAGTAGGATAGGAACATAAATAACCGAAATCAAAACTGTGACCAACTTTGATAACAATTAAGGTGCTATTTTTGTTTGTCTTTACTTCTTTTACTTCACATATTGTTTTATTTCATTTCTAAAAAAATAGTTGATAATTCTGAGTTGCAATTTCCTCACAATTATTTAAATAAAGCTTTGTATTTTTGGTCTAATAATTATTGAATTCTGTCTAATATGTCATTCCATTTTTTCTGAAAAAATCATGAAATGGAGATTGTTGTTTGTTCTTACAATATATTTCACCAATTATCGAAATATTTTCTTAACCACTTTTGTTTACAAATGCAGAATGCTGAGTTAATCCATTTGGAATCTTTTTATCCTGCTAGACAGATTCAGCATTTAGAAGAATAAAAGGAAGATGCGAAAGTGTCGTGCGTCTGAAAGTTTTGTTAGTAAAGCATAAACATCACGCGCATCTTTCGATTTTTTTAAAAAAAATTTAAATTAATTCGTGTCTTAATGTATTATTTCTGATAGCTCCAGTTTTGCCGAAATGTCATTGCTTTTGAAACTTCCTTTTCAAAATTATTCATGTGCGTGTTTTTTGCATACTTCTTGCGGTTGAAAACCTGATAAATTAATCAACTGAATATATGCATTTTTTTAAAAATAAATATTTATTAGTCTTTCACGTCAGGTACCAATTTATACTTCACATTTTTTGTTTGTTTTTAAAAATGTATTTTCCCTTTTCCTGAAAATGGTCGTAACATTTATTAACGTTTTCTATTCTAATCTTTTGAATAAAATTGACACAGTCTATTTTATTTCTTTGTTAGCAAATCCTTTTAGGCAGATGTTTTTTGTATATTATTTTTTTAAAAATCGTCTGTTTCCGGATTTAATACAGATATGTTTTAAGTATTGATCGAATGATTAAAATAATGTAAAAAATTCACTAATTTCACATGCGATAACTGTCATTGTTTATAGTTATATAGACAGGAAAACTGTTTTGTTTATAATTGTGATTATATAGTTGATTTTATTTTGTTTAATAATAAAAGTGAATCAAATTTGTAGCATTAGTTTTGCGATTAAATAAAAAGATATTTCTATTTAGATAAAGTTCTAATATATTTTAAAAGATATTATAATACTTTAAAAATTATTTTAAAACTATTTACTGGTAGTTAATTTTATCTATAACAAAAATTATATTTGTGAAAAAGAGAAAAAAAGAAGTCTTGTAAAATACATTTTGTAGATGAGCATACCAAATACTATGATATAAAAATTGTTACCCTGAATTTTTATATCACTTATACAAAATTTATAAAAACAATACATTTCCAAAATAATAATAAATAAATCTTATTTATGTATTAAAAATATTAATCCTTAATGTATCTTAAATTCTTGCATCTACAATTACTTATGGTATACATAATTTTTTCAGGAAACAACATATAATGATACTTTATGAAAACATTTTATTATTTAGATTATCGTAATTCACATAAAGCGTTAAAAATCCATTATTTCCATTTCTGTGAATTTATTTATTATTTCCTTATTTCTTTATTCATGTTCTGTATCTTTTTCAATTCACATCCATGATGTAAAGAGAAATATTTGTATCTTTTTCTGTGAATCATTCTACTTTTTAAATTCATAAATACAAAGACTAACGTTATGTTAGTTTATTGATTTCAGAAGTGCTTTAAATCTGCCAAACGCAATATTATATAAAACAACCCATGTCTATATCAATAAAATATATAGGTTTTCCTCAAAGGTCATTTAGAAACTTCAAAAATATTTCAAGCATGCAGAAACAAATCATTTTTGCAGTATAACTTGATGGCGACCCTCTAAGGAAACGCAAACGGTGGGAGGTCGCTACAGGGGTTCATTTCCTGACAAGCAAAAGAAAGCTACAAACCAGATAAAATATTTATGAGATTAAATAGAACATATTTACAACAATCTTATTATATGAACAACAGATTTGTAAATCATGTACTATAATAGCAAATAGTGCTTTATATCCACAACAAACTTCTGAAGTATTTAAAACAGGTGTTCAAAGATACTATAGACGTTCATCTGAATAATTATACACTTCGCAAGTTGTTGTGTTGTTGTCAATTTTTGTAGCCCATTAAATCTGTGTTGTAAATTTTTATGTTATATCTTTTTCTTATACTTAATTCACTGATGCGGAGCCCCTTATTTGTGTTTCGATTGCGTGTCCTGTTGCAAAAGTGACTTTTCTTTGTTTACCTGATTTTTCCTTTAAGTTTTTAAACAACATTCCAGGATCCTTGATATTTTTCGAAAATTCCTACCGCTCTTAAAAGAACTAATTTAACTTTAATTCAATATTCGTTCTACTCTGATATATTCATATTCTTTTTATCATGTTAGATCCACATATTTCCGGAAATTCGTACCATTTATAAAAGGACTAATTTAACTTAAATTTCATATTCTTGTTATCCTGATATATTCATATTCATATTGTATAACTGATTTTTCTTTTAAGTTTGTATATTAATTTAACTTTAATTTTATTAAGTTTGTTCGAACTAATTTAACTTTAATTTTGCATTCTTTTTAACCTGATATATTCATATTCTTTTTGTATAACTGATTTTTCCTTTAAGTTTGTAACCAATATTTATGAACCCTTAATATAACCTAAAAGTCTTTACATTTATAAAAGAACTAATTTAACTTCAATTTCGTATTCTTTTTTAGATTATTTGCAGAATAATATTATTAATCTCAATATTTATCCTTCTCATAATTCTGAAACTCCGTCATTTTAAAAGACGAGGAAATGGATTTTTCCAACTTTTTAAGAAGCATTTGACATTTATCTTCCTTTATCTAAATTTTGATACGATAATCTGACAACAAATCTAAGGTACATTTGCCTTATAGACCTATTGTTAAAAGGCCTATTCTTTTATAAATATTCCATCATGTCTAAGAAACATATACAATTTACTTATGCACTTTTTGTACTCCATCATCCGACGATGTAAACAGATTTAATAATCACACCTGAAGCAAACAAAAGTCACCTCTCAGGTTTTATGATAATAAATCAGAAAACTGTTTTAGTTTTGAAAAGACATGTATTATATTTGAATCGTCAACTTAAATTCTAAGAAGTAAAGATCGTATTTACCATGTTATGAACTAGTCATGACATTTTTTTTTTCTTCGGTAAGTTGAGAAATAAGTGCTCTGAATGTTTGTCTGGTAGTTAATTGAAGTTGTCCCCAGAATTTTTTGAATTCCATCTTCATTAAATCGTCTAGCGAACATCAATCACTCTTTCTGTCGTCTAGCAATGCACTCGCGTATCACAACGAACAATTACAAGTTTATAGAATTTAAAAATAAAAACCATAATTTTCTGATTTTTGAATTTGTTATGGTGGATTTCTTGGATCGAATGATATTCATTTATAAAAGTTCTACCCCATCAATAATAATTTCGTAAACTTATTTTAAAAATGCTGCTCTCCAGATGCTATAGATGTGAAAGTATAGAGCCCAAAAAGAAAATAGGCAAAGCGAAATATCACTCGAATGCTTGTCTAACATAAGATTAAAAAGGATTTGCATGTTACTTGATAATGGTTCAATATTCTGGCTATTACGCTTTTTAGAATGCAAAAGATGGGGTTAAAGTTATTTGTAGAGGGAATATAACAATTTTTGGAGTACCGTTGCGAAAGATAGGGTAATACAAGGGGGATTGTGTCACTTGCGCTCAGTCTCATTATCGCTAACTCATTAGAGGGTGTCATTTGCGCTCACATGGTAGGTTTACTGGGATTTAATCACCTTTGACAGGAAAACTTGGCGTGCATCTAGAGGGGCTATAGAGAATGCATGTTTCTCTCATTGATAAGATTAAGTGAGATAATTAAGGGTAAATTTGAACTAAACAAACACTTTTTATGTATTTTTTTCATTTTGTTAAATAAAATTAAACTTTAAGACATATAAAGATTAAATCCTACTAAAACTAAAAATTATAATTCACTTTAATAGATGAAATTTGTGTTATGTACATCAAAATAATAATTTTTTTAAATGTCTTTGGTGTAGGAAAATAATGAACATGTTCCATCATAATAAATTTTTAAAGCAAATTTCGTTCATTCTACTTATTACGTTTATCAATCGTTTGAAACGCGGTAACGGTCATTAGCATTTTTCTCACGACAGTCTTTTAACGTTATCAGAGATATGGAGTATCTTTCTCACTTTGGCAGTAATTGATTACCATATGGCGCAAATTGTAAAATCGCCAAATTTTACATACAAAGATAAAAGTTATAATGTGGTACTCTTTTAAAGGCCTGAGCGCAAATGACACCCTCTAATGAATTAGCACGAATGAGATTGAGCGCAAGTGACACAGAACCATACAAGGAATGGATGTCTTGGGCATCTATTTTGAAGGTCACCTTACTCAAGATAGGGTATCAGTTTTTTTTTCTATATCTAATACCCCCCCCTCCCCGTGGGGAGAAGCACCTCGAAATGAGAATAAAGGCCCTATCACACGGCAAAATATCGTCGGCACTTTCGCCAACAAACGACGACGAAAGTGACGTCACTTCAGGATTTGCTGTCTGGTAAACCTAAAAACTTAGGTTTACGTTATAGTGCATTTATCGTTCTTTATTCGTTTCTCCTACTTAGTGAATATCGGCAGTTTTCTTATTTCATAATTCGTGGGATTCTAGTCAAGACGGTGCTTAAATTTATAATTAAATCCTGGATAATTTCTTAAAGTGATCCGATTAGCTTTCAATGAATATAAAAGCCCATGGTAGCAATAATAGTTGTAATTTTTTTAAAAAACTCAAACTATCTTGGAATTTGTAGATATGTAAATTACGAAGCCAATGCAATAAAATTCCATTGCTTTAATAAATTGCAATTATATTGATGCATTATTGAATTTATTGGAATTGAATCACTTTTGCTTCTAATTTAATTTTTTGAGTGCTTAATACAATGAATATAATAAGGATTGTAAAATGAGACAAGTTGCACATTTATCGAATTTAAAAATACTTTTCTAGCCATTTTTTCTTTTGAATGTCTTTTTCATTTCTAATAGTATCAATCTTATTGTCAGTTATTGTAAATATTTATCGTACCATTCAACTAATTGTAATGTTTTCATCAAAATCAATAACAATGAAATGTGAAAAATAATAAAACTTTTTAATTATTCTTATTAACAGTTTTGTAATTATTTTTGTAGTAATAATGACTAGTTAGTAGTAGTTTTTGTAGTAATAATGGCAATTGTTTCTAATTTATCAAAATTAGTAACAATAAATTCTGTAAAATAATGAAACTTTTTAATTTTTCTTAGTAACAGTTTTGTAATTATTTTTGTAGTAATAATGACAAGAAAAAAAAATGCTGATTTTGTGTTTGTATTTTATAAATTAATATAAATTTAACTAATCAATGTTAAATTTAAAACAAAAATATATTGAAAAGAAAAATGATTTGTGGTTGTGCATTCAATTAAGCTTAAAAGGTGCATACCATCATCGATAGTGCTGAAATTTTAAAATCATTTTTAAGTACCTTAAAAGTGCTTATTTTTCTAGAAAAGAGCAAATAAAACAAAAGTTGATAAATAAAACAGAAGAGGGGGGCCTATACATTTAAAATAAAATTAAATAACTTTTGAAATCAAATGATTTTTGTCTATATGAAAACTGATATTTGTTGGATCCATCTCGACAAATTTTAGGTTTTGTGTACATAAAAATAAAAACTACTGTGTCTAGATGTGCAGTGCAAATAATTAAAGTTAGGAATTTGAAATGTGGCAAGAAATTGATTCTAGGACATAAAATATTTACTAAGAACATTTTTTTTTTTTGGATTTTAATTAAAAATAAAAACAATATTTAAAAACATTACCACCATATCATTGATTAAGAAGTATTTTTTATTCTTTTAAATTTGATTGAATGTTTATTCCCTCCTATTTATTTTTTTAGATTAATTTTTGAGAAAGTATATTTAACTCAATTTGTATTTATCATTCTTTTAATTAATTTTTATTTTCCCTAAGAAGTTCAAAATTATAAAACAATTAATTGAATAGGATTCTTCATTTGATAAATTCTAAGGCATTACACTATTTAGACTCGCTCATTTCTAAAATTGCTCTTTAAAAAAATTTGTTAAATGTTTTGTTTTCATTTTATTTGCAACTACAGAGCTTGTTTTTTTAAAAAAAATCTTTGTGGATTTATTACCAGTATTTGTGATAAATAGGAATCATTAAATAATTTTCATTCAATAATAATAATCAAAAAATAATTTTCCAAAATATGTTATTGCAATTTCCTTAGTTTTTTTCAAAGCTAAAGTATTAAAACTTCATTTATCTTTACATGGATATTAAAAAACAGGTTTGTCGTAAAATTTCAAATTGCCAAGCATTTAAATAAAATAATAACCTCCACATTACATCAGGAATGAGAAGCAATAAAACACTTGTTTTTTAATCTGACCATTTCCAAGTGTGTGGTTATTCTATGCATCTTGCTCAATGCAAATGTATAATCAGAAATATCATTCTAAATTAACTATTAATTTGTTAAATTTAAAGAAAAAATGTGGAAAAAGAAGCCTGAATTTTATTGTCTATCATCTATTAAAAAATAATTTTTGAGAATGTATATTGGACTCAATTTGTATTTATCATTCCTTTAAATAATTTTTATTTCCCCACACCAGTTCAAAATTATAAAACAATTCCATTCCAAAACTATTTCTAATGGTATCTATAGTAGTTTTTTGCTAATGATAAAAATATGATCTTTTTATATTTTTGTCAAAACCAAATATGTTTTATATTTCTTCACTATTTAGTCTCACTCATTTCTAAAATTGCTCTTTAAAAAAATGTTAAATGTTTTGTTTTCATTTTATTTGAAACTACAGAGCTGTTTTTTAAAAAAATCTTTGTGCATTTATTACCAGTATTTGCGAAAAATAGGAATCATTAAATAATTTTCATTCAATAATAATAATCAAAAATAATTTTCCAAACTATGTTATTGCATTTTTCTTAGTTTTTTCAAAGCTAAAGTATTAAAACCTCATTTTTTTACATAGATAATTAAAAACAGGTTTTTCTTAAATTTTTAAATTGCCAAAAAAAAAAAAAAAAGAAAAGAAAAGAAGAAAAGAATATTATTTAAAAAAAACCCTCTACATTACATCAGGAATGAGAAGCAATAAAACATTTGTTTTTTAGTGTGCCCATTTCCAAATGTGTGACCATTCTACGCATCTTTCTCAATGCAAATGTAGCATCAGAAATATCATTCTAAATTAACTGTTAGTTTGTTAAATTTAAAAGAAAAAAATATGGAAAAAGAAGCCTGCATTTTATTGTCTATCATACAAAAGGTGATTTCGTTTTTTGCTAATGATAAAAGTATGATCATTTTTATATTTTTGTCAAAACCAAATAGTATGTTTTATATTTCTGCAACATTGTAGGAACATCTAAGTATTAAAATTTTAAATCATTATTATATTTTTAACTCTAACATTGAGTCAAAAATTTTTAATTATATAGAAGCTGTTAACAAACTATTTAAGGAATTACTATAATCAAAAGATTATATTATTATTTGAATAAATAAAGACTGAATATGGTCAAATATATTTCACATAAAGAAAACAATTCACATCAGAATTAATATTTTTTTTTTTATTTACTTAAAAATATCCTGTTGAATATCTGAAAATTCCATCACAATTTCACAATCCCTCTAGATAACTATACCCCATACGGTAGTGCCAGTTTTTTTAAAGTGGGGGCAATAAGTTGTTCCACAGAATGGAGAAAAGATACCGTAGTTTTACTTCGCTTTTTTCATTTTGTCGAAACTATTTTTAGTATTTAGCAATATGTAACATTAAATGCACGCTTTTTCAATATTATTGTAGCGCCAACCGATCCCTTTCTTGGCACACTACGTCACAGAAAAGTTTCACATGATTGGTTGAATTTCGTTTGTAAACAATATTTCCCTCACTATCGTGGACATTTTCAAGCTGGTTAGAAAAAGTTGACGATGACGGAAAACTTGCTTGACCGGTTACCAGAGGGCACAAATCGACAACTATCGACGAAAGTTTCGCCGTGTGATAGGGCCTTAAGATGCTTCCGGTATGATGGTTGGGTTTCATCCCCTTGTGGGAGTTTGGCTCCTCCCATCAATGACGGGACGTACTTCCTACGAGAAGGGTTGTATCGTGACCGGTGATGACCATTAGGACTCAACCACATTTCCCGCCAGTTGCTATTGCTGGTCATTCAGCCCTAGTGGTTTAAATCCGTGGCGGGTCGGAGAATCAAGGTATGACTTATATATCTAATAGAATGAAAGGCCTGATACTGTGTCTTGACCATCAGTTATCTTTACACTGTCAGTGAAACCCTTTCTATACATAATGATATGGACTTCTTAGTACTTCTGGTGTAGTCGTATGGCATTTGATGAAAACCCACGTAAATTTTTATACTGTCAGACTGATTTTATTGTTGCAAGTATTAATTAAGACATAATGTCAACTTTCTCATACTTTTCAAATTTTACTTCCAGATGTATATTTTTTGAAAAAGGATGGGATTTTCTCTTGGAAAATTTTTTAGAGTATTGAAGTAAAGTATCAAAGAGAAAACATTAAAGGTTCTTCTTTTAGTCTTTAATCCAGACGTTTGAAGACCACCTTTTTCGTTAAAATATTATTTGAGTTATCTTTATATCTTTTTGAATCCTATTAATAATTTCAGATCTTTAATCTAAATATATGCTAATTGACATAGGCGTTCTCAACCTATAGTGAGTATATATACTACATAGTTTCAGTGGTACAGTTTTTATTCAAAAAATTGTACATGTATATAAAATAGTGCCCCTTTTAATATTTTGCTTTAATATTTATTATTCAGATTTTATATTATATATAAATGTTTTGGTATTTTATATTATATATATATATATATATATATATAATATGTTTTGGTATTTTTGACTTGTCCCATAAGTTTCTGGCTATGACGGCAGTCATGCTGACCATATGCATGGATATTGTGATAATATTTCAGTTCAAGAAAGGCATCTGTTTTTAGATATTTCATATGACAGAGATATCATAAATGAGTTCAATAAAGATAACACTTCCAATTCGTAGTTCAAACGAAGATATGAATATAAGTATATATATCCGAAAATGCGATGATATTTTTGATACTTTTCATAACATATTATCTTTGCAAAATCGAATTTTCATTAAAGTTGTTGATTTAAAATATGTAGCGACTTGGATCTGTTTATTTTTGAAATTAATGAACATTAAGTTCAACATATCAAATTCGTTACAATGCAAATCGAATGAAATCGACCATTATTAGATATAAATAATTGCTTTTATGTATTATTATAAACTTTTTTTCTACAATATATATTTATATTTCAGTTGGATATAAAATTTTCATCTACGAATATGATGAATGTTTTCTTTTTTGATATATTATATTATAAACTCTTCATCTGGAATGGGCTGATTCCTATTTTTTAAAACAAAATTTAAAAAAAGGTTGAAAACAGCGATCTAATGTACCGGAATTATCAAATATTCCATCATGTTAGGGTTATTTTTTATGAACTGTTTAATTCATGATACAATATTACAATTTTAATTGCCTCTGGGAAAGAAAAATAGTTTAAAAAATTGTGCTAATGGTATTTTTATGAAACCAGTTTGGTATTTGATAATTAACATAAACACAATACTTTATTTTGTTAACAAAGGAGTAGTTCTTCGTTTCAGATATCATTTGAAATAATCGTTTTATTCGTAAGAGTAATTTCAAATTTCTTTCATTCCTTTCCACAAAATTAAAAAAAAGAAAGAAATTATTTATGCAATCTGTATCTTTAAAATATATGGTTATTTAATCGAAGCAACCACCACAGTTTTAACTTTCTTGAATCTTTGGAAAAAAAATTGTAACTGTAATATGCGCTGTTGAGTTAAGATTCCTAAAAGTTTTAAATATGCCGGAATTTAAAATCATGAAATGTAAATAACTTCTTGTGGCATACGAAACTGGGTTTTTCTGATTTTTAGATAACATCCTTACTACTACTACTACTTATGAATGTAAACTCCAGTATGAGCACGCTCAGCCGTAAACGCAGTGCAATGGATCCCCACGTACGAGGTCAAATTCCGTCCTCTTTTTTTCTTTCAGGCTTCCAAAATGATAAATCTTAGAATATTGCGTGACGAACTAATTTTGATTAATTACCCTTGGGGCAAGCTAGCATTTAAGGTCCTCTTATTTGTTGTTTCCTGTCAGGAATATAAAAACAACCAACTTCGTTTACCAAGCAGCTGCAAATACAATTTACAAATAGAAGCTGTTCTTTTGTTTACATAATAATTGCCAATTCGACTAGTTTATGAAAACGATTAGTAAAGCTCAGTATAGCAGCGTTTGTTTTAATTCTAAATTATTTAGACATACTGTCATGCAAGTTTAAAAGTTTGCAGTTTAACTCCCAGTCCTTTTGCCAAATAGACATATATGCATTTTAATTAAGAATCAGTTATTATTCTGCAGATAGTTTACAAAAAGAATTTAGTTTTAGTGTATGGGAAATCTTTAATTTGTGTATACATAATTGCCGATTCGACTAGTTCATGAAAACAATAAATCTCAGTTTGTTAAAATTTTAAATTACATAGACTGATACTGTTCTACAAGTTTAAAAGTTTGCATTTTAACTCACTGTCATTTTGCCAAATACACGTGTTAACATTTTAATTCCAAGTTAATCTGCAGAACAGAAAGCATTTAGTCAGTAAATCTTATATATATGGGAAATCGTTGATTTTTGTGTTCATAATAATTCGACTAGTTTATGTAAAACAATTAGGAAATCTCACTGTAGCAGCTTTTGTTAAAACGTTAAATTATGTAGATATACGCTGTGATGCAGGTTTGGAAATTTGCATTTTATTAATTAACCGCCTTTTTGCCAAATAGAGGTATGTGCATTTTAATTCGAAACCAGTTGTTAATCTGTAGATCGTGTACAAAAAACATTTAGTTTTAGGAAATCATATATATGGGATTTTTATATAAAAATTGCCATTCGAGTTAATGTAATTCAATTAGTAAATCTCAGTTTAGCAATGTTAATTAAAATGTTAAATTATGTAGATGTATACTGTCATGCATGTTTGGAAGTTTGTATTTTATTAACTTAGTCTTTTTTGCCAAATAGACAAATGAGTATTTTAATTTCGAACCAGTTGTTATAATCTCCAGATCGTATACAAAAAGCATTTAGGTTTTGCAAACCATATATGTTCGAAACTTTAGTTTTTTTCAGTTATTTTTCACATCTTTCCGTTTTAATTATTGAAACATGATTAATAATTTTGTTCGGTCAGAGAAAATTGTTTATTAAGCTTGGTTTGTTTTTGATGATTTTTTTAAATATAAACTTTGATATGAGAAATGTCCACGTGTTATTATCCTAACTTTGAATGATTATATATCGTTAAACAAAAAGACACTGCTGTAATATGACTTACAATTTTTAGTTTCTTGTCTTGCTTATCAATTCTCATATTATCAACAAGATTTAAAATATTTTATTCGTAATATTTCAAGCAAAATTTCATTTTA
Organism: Argiope argentata; assembly: GCA_026289955.1. NCBI lineage: Eukaryota > Metazoa > Arthropoda > Arachnida > Araneae > Araneidae > Argiope > Argiope argentata. The sequence goes on along the minus strand of JAOUZG010012691.1, from coordinate 2,939,685 downwards.
CAACTCTTCTGCATTTTTTCTGTCCAGCTATGATTCTTAACAAGTTTGTCAATAATCGAACTCTTTTAAATCATAGACTTTTTTTTACTTTCTTCTGTGCGTAGCATAGATAAAGTATAATAAACGTCAAAGAATTCGTATTCGTATTTACGAATTCCCACATTTAGATCTTCTTGAGTTCGAGAAACACTTTTTGGAAAATGTCCGTCTGTTTGCCTGTCTGTGACAACGATTACATAAAAAAGCCTTGATCAGGACAGATGAAATATGATATATGGTCTTTATACAAAATGTATAGATTTCTATCAATTTTGAGTAAGTCTGTATGTCTATCTGTTCGGATATAATTTAATGAGGTAATTACCAAAATTAAGAGAGCTAGGTAGATAAAATTAGATACACAGAATTAACATCTGTAGTCTAGACACTTACCAAAGTTTGAGCTAAATCCAACTAGGGGTTGGCCATCTGATGGTCTGCGCTTTTAGAAACATATAAACGTGATAACTCAAAAACGCAATTGATTTTCCCATATTAATAACATCATGCCAGAATTAAACGCCAAGTAACTCGCCAAGGATGCCATGATAGTTCCAGTGAAAATGCTAGATTCCCGCCAAAGGTTAGTATTTCGTAACTTGTACGCAGATGCTAAAACAAAACTTTCTTGGGAATAACACTTTTATTAGAGTGAATGTGAGAAAGTTTTGGAGTGACCACTTATGGCTGGTATTCTCTGGTAATTTTCTATAATGTATATTTGAGCAGAATATTGTATATGTTAACATTAACGACATATATTCAATGATATTTTTGTGTTAGTGAATAAAATGTAATGATGATTTCACATGTAACGAGCAAGCAAAATATGCTTCATTTCGGACGAACTATAAATCCACAGATTTAAATCTTGAAGGAATAAAAATTGATACATTTTTCTTAAAGTCTGGATTTAAATTACAACTTATAAATTTTTATCAATTTAGCTGTTTTAATGACAAATATTTTGTTCATAATTTTTTTAAAGTCAGTCATGATTTTTGAAAAAGATCTTGTTGGCATCAGGAAAGAATTCACGATTTTTCCATGATAGTCGTTATATATTATCAAATTGATTTGCTGAAGAATGGGGTTTCTCTGGTATTTTTCGAGAATGCATAATTGAGCAAAATATTGTATATGTTAACGTTAACAAAGAATATGCAATGAAGCTTTTGTATTAGTGAATAAAATACAGAGATGATGAAACGTACAGCCAAAATCTGCTTGCTTTTCCGATGAATTAATTATAAATCTACAAATTTAAATCTTGAAGGATAAGTTTTCTTTAAAGTATGAAATTAATTTAAAAATTTAAAACTAAAACCCATCAATTTAACTATTTTGATAACAAATATTTTAAACATAATTTTTTTAAAAAAAATTCTGTTCTGAATTTTGAGAAAAATCTTGGTAATATCAGGAAAGGATTCATGATTTTTTCATGATAGTTGTTATACATAATCAAATTGATTCCTTGAAGAATAAGATTTCTTTTGGATGTTTTGAATACAGTTAAATTTAGTAGCTTTTTTATTACCTTTTATTGCTTAAATAGTATTTTTATCATTAAATAACCTTACTGTAGTAAAGTAAATAGCAATTTGGCAATAAATGGTACTTATATGGAAATGTTGATGGATATTTGGTGTCGTAAAACTCTCTTTTGTCTTAAAAAAATCAGAATTGAAGAACACATGTTCTTTAGCAAATCATGACGTATACTCATCACGATAATCATTAAAAGTCACGAATTTTTTTTTTCTCTGCTAGCGAAAATTCTCAAAGTGCAGTACTAGATAAAAAAAAATTTTCAACTTTATGGGTATAATTCTTTTCTTTCTTTTTTTTCTTTTTTCTTTTTTTTTTAAAGTTGGAATGATGATTATTTGTTCAGCTCATGTTCATTTTATACCTAACTATATAGCTTGCCACAACATGTTGTTTTATCTGCACCAAAATCTTTAAATAATTTTCATGAATTTAAAATTTCTTCATTTAATTAGTGAATAGATATATTACTGTATAAATGTTACAATTTTCTTTTAATTTTAAAATTTAATTAAACTATTTTTATACATTAAAATTTTCGGAACTATTTTTGATACCTAAAATAAATGATTGATTTGATTGAAAAAAATCATCATAATTTCTTCTCTTTTAATGTAATTTTTTTTCTAACTTTAATAACTTATTTCATCTTTATTAAGATAGAAATATATAATTGATTTTTTATTCAATTTCTGATATGGTGGAGTTTTAAAATTTTATACATTTGGATATTTTCGATGACATTACGCTGTAATATTTTCAGAACTGAATTATCCGTTAAACGATTGATTTAATAAGATTTTTGTTCCATTCTGGCATTCGTAAATTTCAGAAAGAAATTGATTGTAAGATTTTTAGTATTCACAATGGTGAATTATAAATTAGATGCTGAAAATGAAGAAAGATATTTAAAATGAAAAATTATTTTTTTAATGCGCTAATAAAAGAGTGCTAGTTAAAATTCTGGGAGGTTATCGATGACATTAGGCTTTAATATCTTCAGAAAATTATTCGTTTAACGATTAATTTAATTTTTGTTGTATACGTATGTTAGTAAATTTTAGAAGGAAAAAAATGATTTCAATATTCTTAGTATTCGCAATTGTACATTATAAATTAGATGCTTAAAATGAAGGAAGTTATTTGAGATGAAAAATTATTATTACTGTTTTAAGTGTGTTTGTTAAAATTTGTGTGAGTGTGAGGCCGCGCTGGAATATTATCGATAACATTATGCTTTAATATTTTCAGAACTTAAATATCCGCTAAACGATTAATTTAATTAAATTTTTGTTCCATATGTGTGTTTGTGAATTTAAAAAAAAATGATTTAAAGCTTCTTAGTATTAGCAATTGTGCATTATAAATTAGATGCAAAAAAAGAAGATATTGAAGATGGAAAAATATTCTCTTTTTTTCCCACGCACTTTTAAAAAAATGTTTGTTAAAACTTTCGTGTGTGCGCATGCGCGCGCGCGTACGACTTTCAAATTCTTTGAATGTAATGCCTTTTTTCTGTTTAAAACTATCGTTTCTAACTTCCTTCTTGCTAAATAATTTATATTATTAGACTTACAATTGTCCAGATTTTTGTAAATTAATGACAAAATTGTTTGATTACTGTACAATTACTGGCTAATAATGGTTTTCTTTTCTTTGTTGTCGCAAGCCATTTTCCATTGTTTTCGCCAGAATACTAATTTCTTTCCTCCAATTTCATTCTTGTGCTTTCGATTTGCTTGGTTTCCCCCTTAATTGATGCTATGTGTTTAGTGATACACTTCGGTTTGTATTTAAAAAGCTGCATAATTCATGCAAATATATTTATTTTAAGCCATTCAACTCGCTTTTTTACGAAACAAATACTGAGTTCGATGTTTTTTCGGTCTATTTGTTAGAATTAGATAAAACTGTGCTGTAAGTGCTCCAATTAAGCAAATGAAATGAATGGTTGTCGTTGAGGTTGTGGACTTCTTTAGGCTTCTTTCGATTTAATGAACTAAATAAATTGATGACTTGTTTTTTTTTAATCCTATAAGATTCAATGAACTTGAAAAAACTTATTTGCTTATCAAAATGTCTGTCTATTATTACCAAATGGAACGCTTTAGTATTAAATACTATGTTTTGAATTACTGTTATTTCTGCTGATATCTTTTATTATAGCGGAATGGAGAAAGGTTTTTTATAATTATAATATTCTTCATCGGAGTAATTCATAATTGTTGCATAATACTCATTTTTCGACTATAGCTTGTTTTTGACTCTATGAACTTAAAAAAACTGAACTTAGTTGCTTATCAAAAAGTCTATCACTATTAATACCTCAGTTACTTATCAAAATGTCTACCTCTATTATTACTAATTAGAACGTTTTACTATTAAATACTGTGTTTTGATTTTCAATATTTCTCATTAAAGCGAAATGGAGAAAGCCCCTTTTTTACTATAATATTCTTGTCGGTCGTAATAATTGTTGCATGATAATTACTTTTAAACTACAGTTTTTTTGTTTTTTTTTGACTCTATGAACTTAAAAAACCGAACTTAGTTGCATATCAAAAGATCTATCTCTATTAATACTCAGTGGAACGTTTTACTATTAAGTACTGTGTTTTGCATTATTGTTATTTGTGTTAATATTTCTTATTAAAGCGAAATGAAGAAATTTAATTATTATAATACTTTATTATAATTTAATTATTATAATTATTTTTTCAATTATAATATTCTACATCGGTCGGATTCATAATTGTTGCATGATAATTATTATTTTCTACTATAATTTGTTTTTGACTTTGTGAATTTTAAAAACTGAACTTGATTATCAAAAAGCGTACTCTATGAACTTAAAAAAACTCAACTTAATTGCTGTTCAAGAAGTCCATTCTATGAACGTAAAAAAAAAAAAAAAAAAAAAAAAAAAAAACTCGGTGGCTTATCAAAATGTCTATTCTATGAACTTAAAAGAAACTGTACTTAGTAGCTGATCAAAAAGTCTATCTCTATTATTACCTCAGTTGCTTATCTAAAAGTCTACCTCTGTTATAACCAATTGGAACACTTTACTATTAAATACTGTATTCCGAATTACGGTTTTTGTGCTAATAGTTCTTATTAAAGCGAAATTTAAAAAGTTTTTTTTTTATTAAAGTATTCTTGGTCGGTCGAATTCATAATTGATACATGATAATTACTTTTCTAGTACATTTTGTTTTTGATTCTATGAACTTAAAAAACTGAACTTAGTTGCATATCAAAAGTCTATCTCTATTATTACCTAGTGGTAATATTAGAGATTGACTATTCGGTATTTATCGATGCATAAATGCACGTAGAACGGAAAGAAATGTGTGGGTGTAATCCCATTTCAGAATGACATAAGCATGGAATGTACATCTAAGATTTATGTTTTTGCAATTATTTCTGATAAATTTTAATCTGTAAAAAAGGTTTCTTACTTTCCGAAATTACTAGTCGCAAATTAATAACTGGAGCGACATTGATGATTAATATCAAAACTAGGATAATATCCAGAAGACTCATAAAACGGTGAATCAGAAATATATAATCGCATTCATATTTAATAATATATTTAATTTTAATCGTTATATAATCTGTAAAAGCATATGTCTGGCGATGTCCAATGAGCATTAATTAAATTCTACTTTATAATTTTGCATGTATGAGTGAGAAAATTAAAAAAAAAATAATTATACAAATAATTTTGAAAGTATTAATTTTTTTAAATAATACTTAGATATTAAATGATAGACAATATTTACAACATTATGTTACGTTTTAAACAAAAAAATATTATTATTTAATACATATTTTTGTTTTATTTTTCTCTAATTTATTAGTAAATCATTTGAGATTTGACCCCTGATAGTATTTGATTCTTGAAAAAGTGCATAAAAAATTTGGATCTAATGCAAAATTTATTTTTCTAAAAAGCAAGGTTTGGAAATTTTATATTTCGATCTTATTCGCTCAAATCTTGAATGTATAGTCTGATTTGGCGTCCATACTAATTTTTTTCTTGTAGTTTTATAGTAAATATAAGCTAAATTTGTTCTTTATTTTACAAAATGATTCATATTTTTTCTCGATATACATCAGCTTAATATGTTTTGATATTCTTAGTTTCAAATCGCGAAGAAATCTTTCTTTTCTTTTAGTTTTTTAAGTCATCTGTCATTTAAGCGAATACATTGACGCACTCATCCGTATTTATTTTGCCGAACTCAATTTTTAGAGACAGAAAATTGTTTCAGAATATATTTGCTGGATTTCATTTCATTTGTAAATTCTCTTTATATGAATTTTATTAAAGAAAATTCTAAAAACCTTTATATTTTTAGATTATTTTTTAGATAAAATGTTTGCCGTCGTAACAATTTTTGATTTTTATTTTATACATCAGAACACTATAAGATAAGTATTCTTTAAATAAATAAATAAATAAATAAAAATTGAATTGAACAATAAATTAATTTTTGTTTAAAAGCAAAATTTTCGTTTTCCTTGTTATAACACCTGCCAATTATATTTGTGACTCAATGTTATTGTATTTGGACTCTTTTAATATTTTAGATATTTTTAATCAAAATCTCTTATCTCTGAAATTAAATGTTTTCATTTTTATTTGAAAACTGTGGCTTTCAGCTACAAATTGCTTACAAAAAACGCAGCTGCTTTTCATGTATTGTTTGAAAAAAAAAAAGAAGGAAAAAAAAAAGAACTATTATCGTTTTGACTCCAAACGACATTTAAAAACTAATAGGATTTCTGTTTTCACGAATCCCACGAAAATGATTTATTCACTCAGTGATGTTTTGATCCACCAAGGTAAGCTGATTTTCAACGCTCTTAGATGAGAAGCAAAACAAATCTGTCGCAAATCAAAACCGTATTGATGGAACTTGAGAAATAGGTCAGGAGTGATTCCAAATGGATTCCGTTCACACACGTCTTGAATTGATTCTGTTGTGTTGTCGCAAGACAATGAACGTATAATTAAGGACATTTTCTTGTTCCAGATTCCGCATTTACGGAATGAACTTCACGGAAAGATGATGTCCTGCTGTTGTCCAGCCACTTTGAATAGTATGGATAGCGGTGCTTCTTAGGATTTTTGTGGTTTCCAGTGATATTTTGTTTTTACCCAAATGGGCAAATATGTGGATGCTTTTTTGGTGCTGCGTCTATGTGTCTTCCTTGTCTACAACTTAATACTGGTAAGTTTTTTAACTATATTTATTACTTTGTTAATTTTTTATTCCTATTTATTTTTATGCTAAATCAGAGCTCCCAATCTTTTCTGGACTCTTTTATAATACTTAAATATGTCAAATATTCAAATATCATTGACTCTAGAATACTTTATAGATTTCGCTAAATCTTCTCTCTCCCATTGGAAAATTATTTTCTAAATTGTATTAGTCCATTTAAATTTGGCATTATGGTCTTGTTGCAGGTTAATGGTGAAAATGAATTAAAATATTCATAGCACTTATATTGAAAATATTGATAAATAAATCTTTAACATTTCATAATGTAATTAACAATGTCACCGAATGTCATGAATTAGTTAGGACTGTCTAATTCCCATTGTAGACTTTATCTTTGATTGAAAGACTTCCCGAAATTGCCCTAATTTCATATAAAAGGTTCTGAAACAGTACCCAATTTTTCATTTTTAAATGAGTAATTTAGTTTAAGTGAAAAATATAAAATTTCATATTTATGATCTAATATAAAGCCGGGACCGTTTTCAATTGCCTTCTAAAAATATTCAAGTTAGCCAGCTTTATAGTTAGAAAAGCTAATGGGTTGTTCGATTATTTTAATGAAATAAATTATCTTGTTTTTAAAAGAATAAATTATTCGTCATTTTTTTTCTTTAAATATAAGCAACATGGATAAATTTCTGGATTTGGGCATGTACATTCAGGACATCAGTTAATGAGTTTTAATTAATATTATTTATGTCTCGCATTGAAACAGCACGTGCTATTTTGGGACTAACCTTGTACTTTTAAAGTACGGCTCTATATGAACATAATGTAGCATTTTACCTCTATATTTATAATGCCGTGTACTGTAAGAGGTTTTTTTTGTTAAAGTATTTTCATTATTAATTAATTGGTAGATATTTATTGCGTTGAAAATTTAAACACCATGAATTCGACTGGAATTCACTAAAAAAAGTTTCTGTAATTCTTTTTATTTTTTGAAGATTTTTCTGAAATATTTCATGTTAATTTGAATTTTTTTATTCAGAAATAAAAGGAACGTGGAACGAAAATATTTTTTTTTCTGTTAAGGCTTTTCTAAATAGAAGAACTTTATTAATTTCATCAACTCTCTTAAAAACTTCATTCTTGAATTTAAATAAAGAATTTCCGACAAATTTTCAACAAATGTGTGTCATATGTAGTACATGGAACATTTTAAACTTTAAATAGAAATTTGTGAATTCATCTTTGTTAGTGAAATGCCAGTTTTGAAGCGACAAAGCACTTTTTTTTAAGATTTCTATCTGTTCGAAAACAAATGTCATTGAATTATCGGATTACGCCATTTCCTTTAGCTTCCGTTGTTTCTATATGAATCATGATATTGTTAATAGCTCAACCCAGCTTCATCTTCATCGTATTTCAGGGTGTTCTTGCATACGATCGACCTTAAGTTCACGGGTATACATTTCCTGCTCTCAAAGCATTACTACCAACGCAAAATTCAGTGCGGAAGTCTTGTTTGACTTATGGTGGAAAAATTCGCAGATCTGACCTGCCAACATTGGAGTAGAAGTATTTGTTGTCTACATCGTGTTAAGATCTGAAGATAAGAGATATTTTTTCAGTAATATAGGAAGTCCATTTCCCTTTAATTAAAATAATTGCCATCGTGATATAATATTAATTGGCTTCTGATATTAAAACTATTTTCAGTCACCATTTCTGTTGATCTATCTTACCACTTATCATTGAATTTTAAACTTTATTTTCTTTAGTAAATTGTTTCTATACATCCTATCTGAAGTGATAAAGTAAAAAAATTAACCCTTTACTGCATGAATTAATAAAGCGTTGAAAAAAATTGTTTCACGATAGAAATAGCTTTATTTAATTATAAATAAGACATATTAAAAGAAAAAAAATGAAAAAATTATATATATATATTTACGGAAACGTATATGGGCTCGTATGCACTGGTACAAAAACCATTACAGTTGAAAAGCGGAAAAATTATTATCCGTCGAAAATGCTGAGTATATCGACTCCATGAAAATATTTTTTTTGTCAAAAAATTCTTACCTTTTACTCTGTTATCGTTTTTTGAAAATGAATCACTCGTACTTTAATTCTGCTTTTTCACCCACTTGTGCAAAAATAAGGTTATTTCGAAATGTCATAAAATCATATACAATTTTTTTTTGCTTTATATTATTGCTAAACATATATTTGGTGGATTAAAATTGTTTGAATTATTTTATAATGCTTAATTTGGAAATAAAATTCAATTAAAAGTGCAATACCATATTTGGGCCCATATGCGGTAAAGGGTTAAATAAAAGTCTAGGACTAATTAGGCTTGCCACGACGATCAGAAAAATAAGATGAATTTTTAAAAAATCTATAAAGCGAAAATAATAATAATAATAAACCCTAAAAAAATTTGGAAAAAAAATACCGAAGTTAGAATTGTGATTTAAGCTACTTAAATACCCGTGGAGTTATTGAACTTGAAAATTACGCTTTTAGCAGAATGTTTTATTTTTCAGGAAGAATACTACCAAAAAAATATTTACTTGAATGTCTACACATTTTTCTGATTTAAAATCTACATCTTGTTTAAATCCTCTTTTATTGAAAAAAAAAATAGTGTAGTATTTTGTGAAAAACGAATTGTTGATTTACTTCAACTTTATTTAATTCGAAAATACAAATTTCCACTGCATGTTCAGAAAGTGTAAAGATCCAATTTGAAAAAGATTCAATTCTGTACTAATTCAACTTTCTATAGCTACTTCACCAATACAAGAATTATTTTTAAGACTTCCAAAAACCAAAAATTTCTTTGGACCTCAAAACATTAGAATAGAAATAATCTAAGCGAATTTCTTTAATAAATATTAAAAAATTCGTTTGTATATAATTTCTTTAATAAATATTAATAAATTCGTTTAGATGGTTTCTATTCGAATGTTTTGAGGTCCAAAGAATGTTTGTGATTTTTGGAAAATCGTGAAAATAATTCTTGTATTGCCGCATAGTAATACAGCTGTTGGAAGTTGGTTTAGTGCTAAAAAGAGTATGCTTGTTGAAAATTTGAAAGAATTTTTTTAAATTGGTGTAACAACTGCATATAATTTCTTTCAATTTTAAGGAGGTGTCTTAAATATTCGGATTTCAAGAGATTTGTTCCAGTATTCAAAACTAGCGCATGTGCGATATTATGAAGTTTTTTTAAAAACAGAAAAAGTTAAGAGGGAAAAAAAGTCCGAAGAATGCAAATCAATTTTTCAAATTAAATTGTTCCAAATGGAAAAATGAAACAAATTCATCAGAAATTTATCGTAAATGTATAAATGGACAAAAAAAACCCCACCTTTGAAATGTTTTTTTTTAAGTAATCATTAAATGGTTTATATTATGATTACAAGAATGTTATTTTGTATTTTTTTGTGTGTGTTTTTCATTGCATGTTTCACTGAGTTCTTAATTTTGCCTGACTTTAAATTAGAGAGCATCAGATGAATTATCATTTTTTTTTGTTCTTAACATTTAAGTTTTTTTCTTGTTCAATTCTAGACAATAATTAAAAAGAAATTGTTTTTTTTTCCTTCTATATATAAATAAAAATATATACATTAATATATATTATTTTCGAAAATGTTGAATTTCTTCTTACTTCTTGCTTTCTCCACTGAAGAAAACCAGGGATTATTGACCGGGAAAACTCAGAATAATTTTTCTCAGATTTGAACGAGAACTGTATTAATTAAATGGAGTTTAATATATACTTATAGCTATTAGTTTACTTTTTGATTAAAATATTTCAATTAAGAATTTCTTACTTGTTTATATACATTGAAATGGAAAATTATGCTGCCATTTTCAAGACTTAAAATTACTTTACCTTTTCCAAACACGTACCTTGTGGTTTTATTTCTTTTTTGCAAGATTTGTGTTCAGTAAACTACTGGGGTAAATTTTGACTTAGAAATTTGAAATCACAGATTTAATACCTGATTTAAAATGAAATCCTTGTATGTGTATATGATCCTTGTAAATGCAAGAGAGGATCAAACATCTTATTGGAATGGCATGTTGAGGGCTGCGATCTAATTTGGGTGTTGTCCTCAGTTTAAAATCAGAGATGAATTCAAATCAGTCTGATATAACTTCAAAAAAAATAATTTGACTAAATCTAAATCTAAATTAATTTAATTGATGTAAACTTTGCTAAAAATTAAATTAAGAATCTTGCATTTTTATTAAGATCATTTTACATTCCGTTACATTGTGTATTAATATATTTTTTCTGAAAACTACTAATTTGTCCGACATATAAGTGTATTTAAATTTTTCAGTGATCAAGTTCCATTTACTTCGTTATTTACCGTTTTGAAAACGTGCCCAACAAAAGTAGACTTCTACGTGATTAAAAATGTATAGATGAGTGTAATTACACCTTGCCTGTTTCTAACATCAACCGTTTTGTTTTTCAAAAACTGCTTTTAATTTAAAGTAGAAATTGTGTTACAGGAGAAACGTGCTGAAATTTAATCACTCGCCGACTGTCCTCAAATCGGGTTATACCCACGAGCGTTTTTTAAATCTTCATCAATATTCAAAAAAATAACCTGAGATTTCTGAATGATTAAAAATGATCCGTGGTCTAGTTTCGATTTCGTCGTGTTTCCAATTTTTATGCTCCCAATCAAGACTTGTTTAGTATTCAATGACTTGCATTTTTCCCACTTTCTATTGCAGTTTTTTTCTTTGTAAATATAATTAATGAAAAATTGAGAATGGGAAATATTTTTAATGTTTCTTTAACAAAAACAAAGTGTTCTAAGTATAAAATTTTAACTGAAGTTTTAAAGTAAATAATCAGAAAAAAATATTGACAAAAAAATGACAAAAAAACTTAAACAGAAGAAATTTGTTAATTAACATTAAAAATTCTAAATCAACCGGTAATCAAACAAAAAATAATACATTTTGTATAACTTACTGTTTTTCCTTCAGGCTGATTTATCTGCATTGTCATTTTAGAGTTATATGTATAATCAAAACTTTGTGAAAAAAATTCTCCAGAACACGTAATTAACTCTTCAAAATTTATATCTAGTTCACTTTTTTTTTAATAATATGAACTATCTCTACCAATAATATAAACAAATGTATGTATTGGCACTTTTCAAACCAGATCGTTTGATCTAAAGATTCCAAACCTAGCACTTATATTCTTTGGAAATTTGAAATATGTACTTCGAAACGAATTTTTTGAAATTTTAATTATTTCAAAATTAACAAAACAATTATATAATTATTAAATTATTTTGGAGTATTTCCGCGATATTTTCCGAAGATATTTCAATACAAAAACGATTTCTGCATCTTCTGAAATTTCAAAAAGTTATCCTTTCAATGATTATTTTTTGTTCTATAGTTTTTTTCTTTTCTTATTTGACGTTTTAAAAGTATTTTTGAATTATTTTACTGCAATATATTGTCTTGTTTTACTCAAATTATTTTCATTGTTGCAATTAATATTTCATTTTGTCCTTTTTCCTCCTTTATTGATGATTAAAATATATCAGAATTCGACTTAATTTTTCATGTGACTAGGTTTTCAGTATAACTCATGCGTTTAGTAAAATTTTTGAAATTTGTTATACCAGCAATAAAGTTTAATTTCACAGGTTTAAAGTTTAATTTTTAACAGTGATGTTTAAAAAAAATTCTGATGTGCATCAGTTTTTGAACATTACTTCTCTTGCTATATGATGTGATAAATATATAAAAATATATTCTTCGTATTGTTTGAAAATTGAATTTTTTTGTATTGCATAGAATTTCTTTATTGAAACAGAGAAGTTTTTATTACATAATCATCTGAATTATTGTATATATTATGAAAAATATTCTGTAGTACACATAGATGCTAAATAATGCCATTTTCTAATCTTATATTTTAAATGAAAAATTTTACTTTCAACAAGAAATTTTTTATATTGATTGAAATTAACTGTTTCTATTTTTCCAATCAGCAACTATTTATTCCTGGGAACGAGTTACTGGCCGAAAGCGGTTAGTTTATTATTATATAAAGAGTGAGATAATATGAGTCTTTTTACTCGTAATCCGACAAATCTGGGATGATTTTTAATCCTTGTTAAATATCAGGAGTTAAAATTAAGGATAGTTCAGCTAACTCCAGACGTCTAGTCAGTCAAATGACATAAAAAAAAAAAGAATTTGTTTTGTTCTGATCGTTTTTCCCCGCCTCACTCCAAAATAGAATATTTTATATTTTCCTATTAAATGTGAAATTTACTAAAGTTACTTCATTTATTAATTTAACAATTTTTTTTACTTATTTGCATTTTTGATCTTATATTAAATTTATTTATCTGAAGTAGTATTTAACTGGTTAAAAATTACTGGAGAATCATGTTATGAGACTTTCGTTACCATTGAATTAAGTTCCATTCAAAACTGTGGTGGTCTCCAGTCTGTGGTTTAAGTACTGCATACGTAGTTGTTTATGTTTATCTTTCTCCTGACTGGTGAGATTTATATGCATTAATCATAATTTATTAATCACCTAAGTAAATGATTACAATGACTTATACTTGTAATCTTGGTTTCTTTTTATTTGTTTAAAGGCTTTCTCATGTATTAAAAAGTGGATAAATTTTATAAATAGTCTTGATAAAAAAAATACACACTCTATATGATAATAACAAAGCCGATAATGATAGCCGGTTAGTTCTTTTTTTTTTTTTTTTAGTTTGATTCTTTTTTCTTCTTCACTTCACTTTGGTTTAACATCATGTTACAAACTTCCTTCTTTATTATTTATTGTTTTGAACTCCATCTTCAGATGTTATTACAATTTTTAACAAAATAATAGTTCAATAAAATAAATAATCCTTTCTTCTGTTTCTATCCAATCGGTCTTCACTTGTGAAAAATTATCATAAATTATATAAATATCAGGAATATGCAATATTCTTGATACTTGTATCAGACATTACCCTGATAATGTACCATAATGTACCAGACATTACCCAGGATTAAAATAATTCCATACATAATTCTTTCAGGGTAAAAACTGTAATTGTATAAAATATTATGACACAAATTTTTTTTTATCGTCTGAAATGTTTTTTTAAAATTAAAATGAAAATATCGATTGAACCAAACGACTTTTAAAGAATACCGATTACTCATTTTTTCCATATCACCAAATCAGTTATTGTTCTTGATATAAATTATTAATTTCCTGTTTTAAAATTTTCTTTTGGTGTTTTCTCAAGATTCTGCTAATGTGTTATGTCATCTGCTCTTCATTTCTTGACTTTATCTTGAATAACAAAAAAATGTTGCTACAAACATTGAGCATTAAGCCTTTTAAAACAAAACAAAACAAAATCGCTAAAAATGTTTAAAAAAGGAAATGGAAATATAAAAAAAAAATTAAAGTAGAGCAGTTCAAAGTTCCATCATTGTTATCAATAGAGTATTAGCAAAATTCCTTATTCAAAAATCGTCGGCGTCTATTCAATTATTTATTAAATTTTGAAAAAAAAGATACAAATTTAAGGAGAATTGTAAAGAAACTTTATTTTAAATTAGTATTATTATTTATTGTGGGATAATTTGCTCTGAAATTACTGTGAAAAAACGGCGACATTTCGACTAATTTCTAATTACTTGAATAAAAAAGTAACTTTAGCACTTTGAAAAGTTGACAATATTCTTTATCTTGTCTTAAATAACAGGATTGAAAAATTTGGTTGAATTTAGCTCAGTAATTTAGGAAATGTGGAACATACATACTTATATGAATGCATATCGTTTATTTATATTATAATTTGGAGGCATTTATTATATACCTTTATATTGATTCCGAAAGGTTTCCATTCTACAGTTTTGAATCTTAATCTAAGAAAAAAAAGCAGTTCTATTTTCGATATCTTTATTACATCCTCTGTCCCCTAAGGTCTTTTATTGTGATAGGGTCAATGAACCTTTCGGTAAATAAAGTTAATAGCGGTGAAAATGTATCTAGAGAAACAGGTTACTTCATTGGTAAAATACCACGCAGCAGATTCTGTATAATTTCCACATACTCACAAAAAAAACAACGATCTGTCGGTATTTGTGTATTTCGTTAGAAGAAACAATATCTGACTTTTAGATTTCTGAATGAATAAGAAATGTCACCTCAGTTATAGTATGATTTATATATATATATTTTAAACTTCTGTAATCTAATAATTTTCACAGAAATCTAATCTTTTTTTCATGCAAAGTCATCTTTTAAATCTCCATCTGCGGAATTTCTTTCGTCATTATGTATATGTAAATTTTGAAAATAGGCGCAGATATTTTTGAAATAAAGCAAATTCTTATTCTTACACAACTCTATAACAGCAAGAGATAAACCCAATACTTTTCATGAATCACGATGTATATTCTATGAGAGCAAAGCAATTACCGTTAACTTACAAGTCTGGCTCTGACATCTTTTTATAGAATTTTAATATTGAAAACTGTTATAGAATTTAGTTTAAAATGCAATATTCTAGGGAATATATAAACTTGCCAAGTGTTTTTTAGGTTAGTATATTAGTTTTAATAACAATGAATTCTCTATTAGGGCACTCTCTGATCTGAAAACGATATTCATCAAGGGGCCAAGAAATTGAATACGATAATTTTACAAATTTCACTTCTAGTCGAAATATTCCTATTTGTGATCTAATTATAAATATTTTGTTGAATAGAATTGCGCGCGCGCGCGCGCGTGTGTGTGTGTGTGTGTGTGTGTGTGTGTCCGAGAAAGACTGAAATTGGAGAATGTCGACTTTGACCGGTGAATGTCAACAAACACCAAATACGTCGGTGAAAGATCGAATATTTCATTACATTCTTGTACATTCGGACCCTCGCCGGTGTATGTCGACAATCACAGATATGCTCTGGTGGGTGTCGAAAAGGGAGGAGCCAACGAAGAGGCGACTGGCTGTTTGTTTCCCGCCAAATCGTTTGTTCTGCTTGAAATTTTAAATTATTAAAAAAATTATCGCCTCTCTTTCTGAAAGATTTAAGAACTTCAAACACACACAGTGCATTCGAAATGATGCTTATTTTGTAATCAATTTTTATGACAAAAATTTCATAATATTGTATTAATATTAGACTGAAACTGCAAGAATATTTGCATACTTAAATGACCTATTAGCAATTTAATTGAGGAACAAATTGATATAAATGTTATTCAAAATAAATTATTTTATTATTCTTCTAAATTATCAAATAATTTAAGAGAATTATTAATTTTAAAATAAATCATTAAAAGAATTATTTTAATTTTATTAATTTTTATAAAAATTAATTAATTAAAAAATAAAATCTTAAAATAATTCAAAAGAATTATTTATGGATTACAATATAAGGATAATTTTGAATGCACTGTGTGTTTTAAGTTCTTAATCATTCCTTTCAGAAAGAGAGGCGAAAAATTTATCGCGACTGAATTACCGAAAAGAAAATATAAATATCGGACATGTTCAACATTCACCATTAGTGCATGATGCATGTCGACATTTACTGGGGTAAGTCAGAAATAAGAGTATTTAGCAAATATTTTGGACATGCACCAAGCGGCTATGTGTTTGTTGACATTCATCGGTGAAAGTCGATATTCTCCAGCCTTCGGTCTTTCTCGGTAACATATAATATTAGTTCCAATTTATAAATGTCTTGTTGAAGCGTTATGAAATTGTTAGTCTTACTTTCCTTATGGCCTTCTAACTTCATGGCGTCCCTTTGTCTTCATGATTGAATAAAGATTATTGATTCGTGTTTATTGCTAAACTGTCTAATCTCTGTCAAACCATTAAAAACTTTTTCTTCACGAATTGCGCTGACTTCTGTTATTTTAACTAATAAACGCGGTGGGGGGGGAGTGGCAGGAGAGAGAGAGTGGAACACTGGGTTTTTGCATCTAATTAACGTTTTCCCTTTAAATAAAACGTGCTGTTTGTGGAGGTCAATAACTCTTTTCTTACCGACCTTGTTTCGAACGAACAATGGCTTCATTTAGAGCTGCCTTTTGCCATTGAAAGTTCATCTAAAAATGAAGCAGAAGATTTGTTGTCATTTTTAATTAAAATAACGGACATTGAGTTGCGCGATCTGATTCCCATTTGATTTTTTAAAGAGATTCGCAAATTTGA
This sequence comes from Argiope argentata, assembly GCA_026289955.1. NCBI lineage: Eukaryota > Metazoa > Arthropoda > Arachnida > Araneae > Araneidae > Argiope > Argiope argentata. Next base: position 2,922,608 of record JAOUZG010012691.1, on the reverse strand, counting down.
GTAACTTATTCATTTTAAGTATTTTTGATGAAGTTCAAATTCTTATTTCGAGTAAAAAAGAATAAAGTACAAGGTAATAAGAAAAAAAATAGCATTTTGATTTTGTTGGGGCAATTGTCTGCTTTGAAAACTTCATCTGCAGTGAAAAATATCAAAAAATAATATTATACTATATTTAATTTTGTCTTAGGACGGAATGAAATTTTTGTTCATGGAAAAATTATATAAAAATGGCTTAGGTCGAAAGCCAAATACGGCGAAATTTAATTCTGACAGCTTTAACCAGCAGTGAACTGCTTGAAGTTTTTGATAGCATTCAACGATTTTAAAGCAGATGTTTCAAACCATTAGAACAGATCTGCATAAATAAAATCTTTTGGATAATTTCGTATATAATATTTTGATAAACATTGACGATAATTTTATACTTTTCATGAAAGCAGGTATAGAATAAGTTTTTGTTTAATCAAAATAAAAGATACAAACGTTCAAATGGATTTTTTTTTATTTGTAAACTTTGAAGTCTATAATAATATTTAGCAAAAGTTTATAATTGTAGAATTATCTTGCAAAATTTTTCATATCCTTTAGTTCAATAGTTGTGCCTGAGATTATATCCATGGTAACATCATTATGAAAGGAATTTTTTAAAAAAATTACCATTCAATGTACAAGTATTTTCTTTGATTGTATTATGATTTATAATTTTATAAAGAATGAAAAAAATCTTTATTTTCTTTATAGTAGCAATTTTATTAATGGGACTTCTTAGAAAAAGTGTGTTTTAAAAAGTCGATTGAATGCATTTTTTCCCCTCTAATCAAATTGCCAAAAAAAAAAAAAATATGGATGAAAAGTCCTTTAAGTTTCTTTAAAGAGTTCGTTGAGAACATCTTTTTTAACATTATGATATGGAGTGAGATCTTGTTTCAAATTAAGGTTTTCAACTATAAATATTAAATCTTTGATGGAAATGGATTTTTTTTACCAGAGTAAGATAATACTTGAATCAGTGCACACAAAACTATAAATTTAGTTATTAATATTCTTAATTTTTAAATTTTTAATGAGTCGAATTTATTACTTATACTCTTTTCCAATACCAAATGTACATGAGATTAATATTTGAATTGTTGAGATAGTATTACTTTGCTAATAATTATTTTTTCAATTCCTATTATTAGTTCACACTCTCCCTATATACATTTATATATTTTGCCCAAATTTTCAATCGTTAATGAAATCAAATTTTAAATCGTTAATAAAATGCTTTTTATTCATCCATTCAAATTAAAATACATTTAAAAAAAACTTTTAGTGAATGAATGACACTTGATGTCAAAGCATTTTTTTCAAATATTAGTTCGTTAATTAAATTTAATTAATTTTTCAAACTTTGAATAGAGTTTTAGCAGTTTTTAATGAAAATTATAACCAACGGGCATATCGGTAAAATGCAAGGGTATTAGTATTTTTCACGTGAAGGTGGAAGAATACAAGTTCAGTTCTTGCGAAAATCAATAATTGTTTGATATATTATTTTTATTAATTGTAATTATTTAATAAAAAGGAACTAAAATAATTTTTTCTTTGTTGACCTTAGTAGGAATTGACTTATTAAACCAGTAATATAAAAAAATATTTCTTGACATAACCAAATATAAAAAATCGAATGTTTCTGAATGTTAAAATACATGGAAATGAACATGTTTCTTCGATATTTTTATAAAAAGTCAATGAAAGCAAAACAGCCAAGTTTTCCTTACTCTACCTTCTTTTTACTTCATATGAAAGAAAGCACTCAAAGTCTTTTAATGTAATATGGTATCCCCACCTTTTTCCGCTTACGAATCTTTTACCTTTGCATTGCCATAGTTCTGTCTGTCAAAAGTTTAAAAAAAAAAAAATCACTTCGCCACCAAAGGTGAAATTTTTTTTTGCGCTCTTGAAAGCCTAATTAGGCCGAATCTCAGAAGACACTACTAAAAAATATTGTTCGCCCCTTTTTTAGCATTGCTTTTGAAAGGAAATGTGTCCTCGACCCTTGTTACTTAGGGTGGACTCGTCTTCCCCCCCCCCCTGAACTTACTCCCCATCTTTTATATACCACGATTATTGTGCGCTTCGGCCTTTTTAAAAGTGCAAGAAACATCTTTTAATCCGCCGCAGAGAACCTGACCTTTCTCTCGACCCTTCTACAACTCCTTGTAATCGAAAAAGCCGAAGGTCACGTCGGGATCTGATAGGTACCCTGCTGGGAGTAGCATTTTATTAAAGGAACCAGCGGCATGGGGGATTTAAAAAAATGCTTTCTTGTTTTTGATGGTTTTGGTTGCGTTTGGACTAATATAACTCGTCTCAGTGAGTTTGAAATGAGTTCACATTTCATTGTATGGGTGAATCTGTCTGCATTTGCAGATGAGCAAAATCATGTCTCATGTTAGCAGTGATGTGTTTGAAATGAGTTCATATTTCGTTTTATGGGTGAATCTATCTGCAATCGCAGATGCTCAAAATCAAGTCTCA
>JAOUZG010012691.1:2899549-2920072 GCA_026289955.1 Argiope argentata | reverse complement strand
GTCTCATGTTAGCAATGATGTGTTTGAAATGAGTTTACATTTCGTTGCATAGGTGAATTTGTCTCTGCAATTGCACATGAGCAAAACTATGTCTCATGTTAGCAATGATGTTGCTTGAAGAAAACTTAAAATTTTATGAGTATGTATTTCTTGTCTGAGCTGGTGACAAGTGGGCTGATGATTGATAAGTGGTTTGTTTTTGAAAAAGGACCACCAGTTAAAAAAAGTTTAACTTATTATCTTACAATATATTTAATCTCCTATCTAGATAGCACATCCTGTTTGTTTCAATTGATATAAAAACGTAAAGAACACTTGAAATGTTTGAGCATGGGCGTATTTCTTGTTCATTATATTCCTTGCTCCTTTGACTTAATTACAGATTTAAATATCAAAAATTTTATAGTTCTTTTCTCTAATCTTAAACTTTATGACAGGCAAACATCTAGGAATCTCCAATTAACATATATCCATTGCTTTCATATGCTGTAACGTATACAAATTTTTAGAATAATTTGTTTTTTTGAAAAAAAAAAATCCATCTGGGGAGAACTAAGTCTTGAATATGTTTAAATGACCGTTAGCCTGATTTTTTGGTCACCTTTTGCAACACTTTGTAATCAAAAGAGCTGAAAGTTACATCGAATTTTGATAGATACCATGTGGGGATCACATTTTTGATAAACAGCAGCTTCAAGATTAAAAATAGATTTATAATTTTTAATGACTGATTTTATTTTGATCAGTATTAAATGTTTCATAGCATTTGGTTTGAGTTCATTTTACTTTATCTGCTGTTGACATTTCTGTGAGGATTTTGTTTCAGTCCTGAAATTGGTATTAAATTGAGAATTATATTTAAATTTTCAAGCCAAAATTGTCATCCATAGATGTTATAAAATTGTATAGAAAGGACTTCTATTCCCAGTCATGAATTTTCTGTCAAAAATAGTTTGGAATCGCATTTCCTAAATAGAATGTACCATGTAAATAGTTAGTAAAAAAATTCTTTCAAATAAGAAATGTTAATGGAATATTTGTAATAATAAAAATATTCAATATTTATTAAAATTATAAATTTTAATACTTATTTAATAAAAAATAGTTAAGTAAAGAATAAGTAAATATTTATCATTATTTTTTGAAATTGCTTGATAATTATTGTTGTCTTAATGGTAATAATTAATTTTTTTTAAAAAAAATCGATGGTTTTTAAGTCACTGAAACAAAATTCTAATTTGATTTAATTACATACTCATGACATATCTAGTGTGTGTGTATTTATGTGTAAAAAAATGAATGATGAAATTTTAGATGTAGATTTTTCATTGATGTTTGCTGCATGCATAGTAATGAAATTAACTTGTAACCCTCTTTACAGCGCAACACCTTTTTAATAAGGTTGTTTGTGAGAAATTGAGGAAAAGGAATTTGTCATTGTAGCCCATAAAATTTTCTATATTTTGAAAATTTTACTGGAAAATGACATACACTTATTTTATTGATTTAGGAAGTGAATTGTAACTGTGTCAACGAGATTCATATAAAATTAATTGGTATGCTTTGACTATCATTTTGTAATCCCCCATATAATATACATGTGTGTATATGTGTTTGTATGTGTAAAAAAACGATGATTAAATTTTATATGTGGATTTTCTATTGGACTTTGCATGCCAAGAAGTTCAACTGGTTAAACCCCTACTAACAGGCAACGCTTTTAATATAAAATCGTTGCCTGTTAGCGTTGCCTTATGAAGCGATAAGATATTACTTGAATTTGGGGGAAAATCAATCTGTCCAGCACCTGTAAAATTTCTAGAGTTTGGAAATTTTATTAGGAAGTGACAAACAAATATTTTATTGATTTATTAAGTGTCTTCTAACTTTAATTTGTCTTCGAATTTTATATAGAATTGGTTTGTATACCATGGATCTCGAATTTAGTAACCTATCATATATCTTATCTATATGTGTGTGAAAAATGATTTATTTTTTTAATGTGGATTTTTCATTGACCAATGCATGATACCAAAAAGTTAAATTGACTTATATCCCCCCTTTTTTTTTGGTCAACTCCTTTTAGGTAAAGTTGTTGACCCCAAAACTGAGGACATGAAATATGTCATTATGTCCATAAAATTTCTAAAATTTTATTTTAAAGATGTTATATAAATATTTTATTTATTTAGAAAGTAACTTCTAATTTAATTAAATTAGAAGTCACCAATGACTAATAGTTTATCAGTGAGATTCATATAAAATTAGTTTGAATGCTTTGACAAGGATCTAGTTTTATTATTGTTATTATTATTATTATTATTATAAATTTAAAATACTTATAAGTGAACTTTAATTAATTCAAGAACTAGAAGAATAATTTTGTTGAGATTTTACGGATTTTATTCTAATGAAATTTTATAAACGTATCACGTTCACTAAAAGGATGATAGGTTACATATTTTTGTCCAATATTGATTTTATTTGTTGAATACTATTGTTCTTTGACATCAAATGTTGACTTATGTACTAAGATTTCTTGGTTCTATATAATTTCCATCGTATAAGAAATAGTGTAGAAAAAATTTTGATATAATTCAGAAATACAGTCTTTAAACAAATTATCAAATCTACCATTTTAAGTATGTATTAATTTTGTATGACATAAGTATAAATATATATTGTATATATTTTTTTGTATATATGTATAAATGTTTAAATTTGTGTATATATATGTGTATGTGTGTGTTATTCATTTTATAATTTTGGTTCGCAAAAAAATATTTGGAACAAAAAATGTGGTTCCCACAAGATATATTTATCCATTAAGTTTACAGGTAGTCAAAGTTTATCAAAACAACAACAACAACACTAGAAGCTTGTAATGAAAAAAAAGAAACCAATTGAATTTTGAAGCGATTATTATATTACCAAATGGAATGTCAGCTATTAGAAAAATACGTCTTACTAGTGGGTCAACAAATGAGAGTTTTTACTGTCAATTCTAAACTGGTTTAATGGCGGTGAAAGCTACAGATGTCTTAATTTTAAATTTATTAGTTCGGGAAATTAATTGATGAAAACAAAGTGCAAACTCGTTTTGTTAGAATTTGATTGAAATAGTTTCTGTAATGATTAATATCTAGTAATCTCAGTTACAAAATTCGCTTGTATTACTTTAAACATTTTCAGAAATCCTGTTTTCTTCTGTGAACTAAATATTTGTCTTTTTTAGGAATGTATCATATTAAAAGAAATATTACCTGAATCTTAATTGTTTTTCTCTATGCGTGTGTTAATTGTCAAGAGCTGGTGTAGATTATTTTTGCGTATATAAGTGAAAAATGATAATCGAGTTCTTACATTTACCATGCAAAATTAAAAAAAAAAATCATTTTTTTCTCTCTTTCTGGTTACACATATTGAATAACTTTCAAGATAACATCGTCATTCCGGAACAATGAAATAACCTGCAATGTTGCCATTTTGACACTTACGTCATGTTTTTTCCGGATATGAGGATACAAATTAACATTTGTAAGAGAAAGTTTCGAATACATTACGTAATGCTTGTTGCTTCATATTTTATTTACGCTTTTATGTAATAATAGAAAAATATTTTGAAAAAATGGTAAAAAATGTTATTTGTATAATAGTATCGTAAATGTATCTTTACAATTCTTCTTCAGTTTCAGTAGTCTCAGCCGAGATGATTTTTGCTGAACACTTTTGTCTAATTGTAAATTTACATTCAATGAAATTTTCAAAGTTAAATCTCTTTTAAGAATAAATTTATGCAGCTTTTTGAATGGTTCAATAATTTTGCGGATGTTATTTGTTGGCACCACCTGCCTGAACAGCTGCGATATGGTTTGCTGTTACTTGTCTTTCATGTATGATCCACACTTTCCGGTTGGTTACGATTTGTTTATTCTGTCAACAGAAAATTAATTCAAGCATTTGTTATGATAGAATTCCTATATGTTAATTCTGGTTGTGAAAAGAGAAACTTGTCAAAGTTCAAATGGTAATCGTACCGAAGCAAAATCGGATATTTATTCGCTCCAGTTACACCTGAATTTTTAAAATGGCGGAATGAAATTCTTTTGCTTTCCATCGAGTGACAAACCTTGAAATAATTCATGTGAAACCGAATTCCATAATAGAAATAGTTCTTACTTATGAAACTTTTTTGTGGTATTTAGCAATCGTGTTATAGTATTACACGCCGTGTTACGTTCATAATCTACCACTGGTACAAACTGTTCATCTCTTTTCTTATAAAAACGAAAGTTTGTTAGAAGCTGACGTCAACAAGGCTTAGTTAGATTTGCTATTTGGGAATATAGTTCATATTACATTTTATAGATGATATATCGCATGGAATATTTTTCAATACTTGGTCCCATTTCATCTGAAATTATGACTTCGGTGGCTCACTTTTTGAAATAAAACTTTATTTCGAGATTTAATTGGAGTTCTATTCGGGAAACACATCTGAAAAATGAAATATTAACTGATGCTAAACGGAAACTAATTTAATCAAATACATTTATTTGTTAAGATCATTCCAAAAAGAGAACTAACTGAATTTTTTTTTTCTTCAAATTAAGAAATCTGGGAATTACTTATTGACAAAGTTGTTGGCATCCTGAAATTAATATACGCGGGCCTCATTTAGAATCAGAATCCATAATTTAAAAAGTTCCGACGTGAGTTATCGAAACCTGTTTAAGGTGTTTCCTCGTTTTCTTGAAAACCAATTGAATCTTTTTCAATGATTCAATTAAATGAGTTCCATTTTTTTTTTAATTTTTTTTTTATAAAACACATTTTTACTATCTTTTTTTACATCTTTTGAGAGATATTTAGAAATATAGCGTATTTACCTGTAGTATATAGTTTGATGGCAATTTTTATTGTGTACTTATTATGTATGGGTTAACAACTTTTCTCTTCCAAAAATTTTTGAACAGTCAAGAGCAGACAGACTTTAAAGATTTCGACGGGAGAAAACTTTTACATTTTTGAGAAATTTTTTTAAGATTTTATGAAGTACAAATAACTTGCTTGTTAAACTATTTAAATATCTATTATTTAACAGTTTTAACCCCGTTTAATAACTAGCGGAAATGCGAAATTTCTCATAATTAATAAGAACCTTTGTTTGAACCTTTTACTTTTTGTAGTGGAATCATTTCTTTTAAAATGCATTTTAAATGTGTATTTTGTTCGAGTTTATTTAATCAGAACTACTCCACCTATAAAATCTGTTGGAGTCTAATGTATCGAAACTAGATTTGTTACTTTTTTCTAAATAATCTTTAATAATTGTTTCATATAGCAACGATAATCACGACAAGAATTACCTACGGTAAGGTTATCGTCGAAGTATAATTTAATAACCTTTGCATTTTTACAGATCTGAAAGCTGTATTGCGATCACAGAATTTCACTTCTATGAAATTATTCATTTAGTTTCTAGACGACCTCTGAAGAGTAATTATTCTTTTTTTGTTCAGTAACTTCATTATTTTTTTAGATTGTACTCTGTTATTTTATTATTTTCATTTCGTCTACTTCAATTTGTACCGATGGTAACAACTTTTTTTTTTCCTTTTCTCTTTGAAGCTTGACCGCACATTTTCGCTTCAAATGCTCAATTAAATGTTGCCATTCATTAAGTCGATTTTTTTTTTTTCGTTCTTTTCCTCTCTTCTCTGTAAATTGAAAAAATCTACAAATTGAGTTTTTTTAAAAAGAACTTTTGAGATTTGTAAAGCAATTAGTTGCATCTTTAAGTGTTCCGTTGCAATTCTTTGAATGTCACATTTAATTGTTAATGGCTTGAGAGTTCGGATAACGGTTTCTAGCTTGAAACTACAAATTTCAAATATTAGAATCTAGTGTCAATGTAGTTATATCGGAATGTTTTACTTAAAATTTCTCAAAATATCTTTATTAATGCTAAACTCCTGTATGGGTATCTAGTCTCAAATTGTTATCAGTTTGGCATATATTGTCACAAAGTGATGCATATTTTATTGTTATTTTTCGCATACCAAATTTCGATGAATTAAAAATTAATTTGTATACATTCTCTTCTTTGTACTGTAGTTCAATATCTTGAAAAATTATGTAAATTTTTATCTAAAATCCCTATAATGTGTGTCTTTTGAAATAAGGACTGTATAAAATATTTTTTGGTACATGAAAAGTTAAGGATCAATGTTTTAAGTATATTGACAAGGATCATATGCTTTCATATTACATATTTATTATATGATATATTACTGCATGTATTTATCATAAGCTATCACATGTTTTCTACTTTTAATTTTGGATTTTATAAGAGAGAGAAAAAGTATCTTTTCAAAATTAAAGATACTTTTTCTTTTTAAAATCTTTTGAACTTCTGAAAATAAAATTTATATTTATTTTGAAAGTATGAGTTAGTTTTTCGTTTTGCTTTAGATTGAAACTTGATTGTCGTAATGTATATTATTAAACAAGTTAAACTGTCTTTATACTAAAATGAATTTTAAAAAGTTAACTTTATTTACTAAAATTACATTTGCATACTTACTTTTAAAGATATACGCATTGAAATTTTTTTTCTAACGCTGGTTTCTTTCTTGGTATCCGTTATTATGTGACCACTGAGACAGGCTTTGAAAATAAACGTTTATAGAATTTTCTATTTTAACTTCTTTCTGTGTGTGTTCTTAATTCTGATGTGTCTTAAAATCTCGTCTGACACCAATTGTCTGACAGATCTCTATCTCAAATTTTTCCTTTAAAAAAAGTAGGTCTTCTGGCCATGTTGCCTGATTTTGTAAAAGTGCCTGGGAAATTTTGTCAGCAGTAAATCCCAACTTCTCATCTTTAACCTGTTGAACCAAACCAAAAAAGAAGAGAGTTTGTTCACTTTTTATTTTTTCCTATCGATTATCGTGAAGCCGCTGCACGAATTGAGTTGCATGGGTCGTCGAGCCCCCATGTCGTGCGACTTTGACCACGTACCGGCATCTACCACTAAAGAGAACTACAGGACTAGAATGTAAAGATAAATAATATTTTTCCCTCACATGAGGGGGGAAAAGTGAAACCCTGCAGATGAAATACCGGTTATAACTTTACTCGTGGTGAAGCCCCCTGGGTAAATCGCCTTTAGATATCACTTCACGATTTACTAAAATCGTGCCACTGTCTCTATTTTACGGTCGACCTTGGAAGTGTTATATGGGGATGTCTTGGAGGTAGACATAAAGATTGAAGTGATAAAAAGTGCAAAATCATTTTCCGACTTTTCTTTCCATGGTAAATAGGCTAAATGCTATCAAAATGAGCGCTAATTGACGCTAATAAAAGATAGCATCGTATCCTTGATGGTACTGTTCTATTTTTGCCGGACTTATTGTATATTTCTCGAAGCGTTTACAGAACGGTGCTTTAAAATATAACCAATGCGGTGACTGTCCTAATATCAAACTTGTTTTATACAATGTATTTTAAAATGGAGAACACTCTGTAATTTTATTATAATAGCATCTCAATATGCGTGCATAACTTAGCTGAAATAGTAGAATATTAGTTAACTGCTTTTATAATCCTTCTAATTTTCATCCACTTGGAGCTTTCTGATTTATTAAATTAAGACGGTAGGAGGCAATATAACTAAAACTTTTTATAGCTTATTTTTACTGCATAGCTTAATTTCTAGGGGGGGGGGACCCGTAAATGAAGGAAATGTCAACTAATATTGAAATGAAACAAATTTTCTTTTTCATGACTATGCCAATAATTATTACAAAAAGAAAATAAATACAAAATCACTTTCTAATTTGGTTCTTATTTCATAAGAGCAAATTGTTTATTATTTTAAAGACTTTTTATTTTATTGTTATGTTTGATAGGTTTGATTAACTCATTCACTGCCATTTACGAGAATTCTCGTAGGAAACTACTGCAAAATTAAGCGCTTATTAATTTCGCTGTCATTGAATGGTTTTTTTGAAGATTTGACATTAGAATTTCAATTCTCAAAAGATACTGAAAAATCGTCATTTTTGTCTTTTTCAGAGTCGATTTAGATCTATATTCATTTGTATTTTCTGATCATTTTTGCTAACACCAGAAAAGAAAAGCACTGTTTTGTTCAAAATTGTTAATTTTATGTCATATCTACATTCTCCTCCACACACTAAATTTTACGAATACATGGTTTTCGTTTATGTTAGTTGTTTGGAGTACATTGTTTAGGAGTGTACCAAAAGAGAAAAAAAATGTCGAGATAAAATAATTTTAATATAAATAAATTATTATAGCTATGTATATATGTCTGTTCCGTCTCTCATCCTTAAAAAAAAAAAACCAAATCGAATCAACCAACTTTTACAACTTTACAACCAAAATTACAAAATCACCTTCTATTTCGGCTTTGATTTCATAAGAATTATTATTAAACATAATTAAGAATATTCCCAACTTTTTAAAGCAAAAAATAATTAAATTTTCAATTTATTAGAAATTAAATAATATATAAATATTACATTTTGAATTGCTTTACTATTAGTTTGAAAAATTTCGTTTTCATTTCAATACGTCTTTTGACAACGCCTTTCTTGGTTTTTAAGTAGTGGTTTAGCCATACTAAAGTTTATCAGTCTCTCAAACGAAGAGAATATTACTTCATACTTTTCCGCATTCATGAAAAAAATTTGCATTTCTAATGTCGATAAAAATTAAAATATCGTTTGGTTCAATTGATGTTCTAATTTTAATTAAAAACCTTATAAAAGATAAAAGGATTTTGTTTGCATAATATTTTATACAAAAGTAATTTTTACGTTAAACATATTATACATGATGTCTTTAAATACCAAGCAGCGCTTGACATCTTTTAGTTCATTATAAAATTCAACAATGGCTAAAAAATGGTTGCCAAAACCTTCTTTAATATTAATGCCATTTATGAAGTTCTTATTGCATTTTTAAAAGGTAAATTTTACTATTAATATACGAGTACATTTATGAGATAGAACATCTAAGCGTTGCGTTGAGTGTATAAATTAGTATTAAAAATCATCTTTATTATTCCATAATTCAATAAAGAAGGAATTTATTGATAATTTTTATTTTTTAATTCTCTTTTAAAATTACGACACATCTAAGTATTCTCAAGCTTCGGAAATGCTTCCCATTACGAAACGCTTCTATTGTATTTCCTGTTTTTTAAATGAAGTCGAGCAAATATTTTCATCTGAATCCCACAATAACTCTCATAAAAATGAGGCAAACGAAACTTCTTTATTGTTCGATGGGAGTCCATTTTTATGTAAAGGAAATAATGAATCATTCCGAATCACACATTTCTTTTCTTTCAAAAAATATTAAAATTCTTCTTTTACACCATCCTTCCTGTGCCGCCATTTAAAAAAATGATTCAGTAAATCAAATTTCAAAACAAACCGTTGGCGGATGTTTAAAATTATAGAAGTGGGCAGATGTTTTTTCACAGTTGAATTTACTCATATGAAGGCAGAGGAAATAGCTAGCATTTTGAAACTTATTTATGTTCAAATAATTTTGTAAGAAAACTGATTGCTCATTCAGATGTTTTTCTTTTAATGAGTAGTTTATTTACGCCTAATTTCTGAAAGTCGCTAATAACAACAATTTCCAAATTAATATTCGTTATTAAAAGGTGCTTGTACGAGTTAATGATTAATCAATTTGTACTTAATTTTGTTCTTTTTTTCTGTTTGCCAAAATTTTGATTATTTTAATTTAAACTAACATTGTTTACAAAATCTTTAAATTCAAATATGTGTTCCAGTAATGGGCTTCAAGTGAGATTCTGTCAAAATTTTATCCAAAAATTCGGAAAATGTGAGTTTCGTATCCAAAAGTAGTTTTTAGAAAAATCGTATTATCATTTTGCCTTTACTGTATTGCGAAGAGAATTATATAAATATGGGGAGCCATTTTGATTAAGTTTTTTCATTCATTAATCATATTTCATTGAAAAAGATACTTGGTGACAAATATTTTTCTTCCAAAAACTTTATCGTGATTTTTTTTAAACAGAAAAAAAAAAAAAATGGAAATAAATTACATTTTTAGAAGAACTGAATTAGATAAAAAAATAAATCAAATTTACTTTACTTTGTTCCTTTTCTTTTTAGAAAATTCTCTTCCCTAAACAATGTTAAATCAAATTCTTTCAGTTAAGTGGTGTATATTCTTATAAAATAGTTTGTTACGCTTCTTTAGCTAGCAAATTCTCTCCCTTAAATAAATTTAAATCATATTCTTTCAGTTAAGTGGAGTATGCTCTTAAAAATATTTTATGTAACGTTAGTTTAGTTTTCACTTAAATGGAGTATGCTTTTATAAAATATATTTAATGTATTTTTTATCTAATAAGACTATTAGAATTTGTATTTTGACTGTCCATTTCATTTTTATGTAGAAATCCATGCTTCAAGACTTCCTTGTAACGGTTGAAGGTAGGAAGGAATGTCTCCAAAGCAGGTCCTCTAGGACGAATGCTAATTTGACGACCTCCAAGCCTTATTAATTATGGAAGAAAACACAAAAATCCGTGGTCCAAGTCGAATACAAATCAATTCACGTAATGAAAACGTTGATTGACCTGCGGCACATCGGAAAGTGTCCCATTACTCTGACCAGTTTCTCCTATTCGTACATCTACATTGGATAGGTCACAAACTAGAATATCTGTTTGGAAAAAACTCATTTGTATTTTTAGGAAGTGAATGTTAGGTCCTTGGGGGCAAATTCATATGCCTGTCTTCTCTGACCCGAAAATAAAAAAAACGGAAGAAAAAAAAAACTGCACTTTTTCCATCCTCTGAACTAGTTTTGTTCGAAAAGTTCACTTGCGCTAAAATCATTGAAAAACTTCTTGCGTAAAATGTAACCTTTTTCTGTTTGTTTTTTGCTATGTGACCGTGTACTTTCATTTATTTTCCGACCATTATATTTCTGCACCGATGGCATTCTCTGTAGGAAATCTATAAATATTTACTTTTGTAGCGTGTAAAATATGTGGTGTGATGTCATACTTCTCGATCACCGTTTTAGCTCTGTTCAAATAAATTTTGAACTTTTTATTTGCTTTCGCGTATTTATGGCCATTACGTAACTCAGACGGTACATTGGCAGGACATTACATCGAAAACCTCAGCGTTTAAGAGGCCATTAAAGAAAATTCCGCGTTATTACTTTTTCTATTGCTCCCGTCTTATTCGTTTTAAAAATAAAGATATTATTTTTTCAGTATACTGTTATTACATTGCCTACACTGCTTTAATTTTGTCTGTAAATCCCTTATTTAATTTTAAAATAATTTTATAATAAAATAAATAAAAATATAAGAAGAAATAACGACTTAATTTCATTCATATTTCGCAAAAAAATTTTGAAACTTATGCGGTTGGATAGCCATTCATTTTCTTTACAAAGGTTGTTCGTATATTTTTTGAACTTATAATAAGTTTTTATTTAAAATTTTTGCATTTTAAACAGCCTTTTTTGAGTATTCTTGCTCTTAACTATAATTCTTCCTCTTAATCTCCTTGATAATGTATTTTGTGAAATCAGTGCAATTTTTCCTATCTCTTATTCATAGTCCACTAACAGTTTTAAGTCATAATATTTATTAATTTCTGTTTTCAGTGGTCTATATATAGTTAAATTTGTTATTGATTTAGTAGAAATGTGAATAAAATGTATTAACACTAACAGATTTAAGTCATAATATTTATTAATTTCTGTTTTCAATTGTCTATATATCGTTAAATCTATTATTGATTTAGTAGAAATGTGAATAAAATGTATTAATTTGATATATTTCTTGTTAAATTTTTTAAAAATTTATAAATAATAGATTTATACATTCCCCCTCCATCTCTTATTATATTTAACTTTGCAATATTCGCAAAATTAGCAAAAATTAAAATTCTTGCATGACATTTTAAATTCTTTTTTAAAAAGTTTTCTTAGAATTTCTTTTTTTAAATTAAATAAATAAATATTTTTCTTTAATCGCAGTCGCATAGATATATTCAAGTTTCCTCAAATATTGCTATATTTTCTTTCACGTTTTTCGTTAGATACTAATTAATGCAATTACACTTATTGCATTATTTCATTTTTAATCGCCAAAATTGATGCTTAATTGTTTTAATTTTCGGTTATTAAATGATTAAACAGCACATGTTTCAGAAATGTATCATTTCATAGCAAAAGCTAATCTTTTAAACACATCTCTCAAGTTATTTTCTACTTCATTCTTAATAGCATAATTACACTTTTAAAGTTCTAAAATTCGAAGATTCTATACATGTGTCTAGCGCATCAGATATATGTCAACAGGCACATTAAGAAAGCCTTATCCCTCGGCTAAATTTATGTCGTTTATACTTTAACTATTTTAATCCTGTAATTTGTTTCGTCTTGAACAAATAATATATTTCAAAATTGTCTTCCTTTACTAGATTTGGTTAAATACATTTAACTGAAATATTACTAGTCAAAATTGCTTTATGGGATTGTTTTTACTCACTTATGTTTTTAGCACTCCATTAGCGTTGTTATGTAGAGGCATTGAACTGCATGTATATCTTGACTTAAAGCACAAATAATATACTTTTTTCAATGATACAGTATAGACAGAGATGTACCGGGATTACAGTTACTAATTTGGGTTTCTAAAGGAATTTAACCTGCGAATGCGACTGGCAAAGCATTATAAGTATTTAATTAGTTTTTAAATGACATTTTTGGATGTCGTTAAATACATTTTACTGAAATGTTTCAAGTCAAAATTGTTTTATGGGATTTTTTTTTACGCACTTATGTTTTTTAGCTCTTCCTTGGCGCAGTCATGTAGAGGCGTTGAACTGCATGTATATCTTAACTTAAAACACAAATAATACACTATTTTTTTATTGATACAGTATAAACAGAGATGTACTGGGGTCACAATTACTAATTTTGGTTACTAATCAAAGTAATTGCATTATCTTTTAAGGAATTTCACCGGCGAATGCGACCGAGAAAGCATTATAAGTAGTTAATTAGTTTTTAATTGGCATTTTTATTTGGTTTAACACATTTAACTGGAATATTACTAGTCAAAATTGCTTTATGGGATTGCTTTTACTCACTTACGTTTGTTAGCTCTCTCTTGGCGCAGTTATGTGGAGTCATTGAACTGCATGTATATCTTGACTTAAAACACAAATGCTCTACTATTTTTTATTGGTACAGTATAAACAGAAATGTACCGTTATCACAATTACTAATCTTGGTTACTAATCAAAGTAATTGCATTATCTTTTAAGGAATTTAATGCGACTGATAAAGCATTACAAGTATTTAATTAGTTTTTAAATGACATTTTTTGGATGTAGTTAAATACATTTTACTGAAATATTTCAAGTAAAAATTGCTTTATAGAATTGTTTTTACTCGTTGAACATTTAACACTCCATTGGCGCTGCTACAGACATCGGACTTCATTCTTACTTTCTCTTAAAGCACAAATAGTACACTATTACTTATTCAAATAGCATAGACAGACATTTATCGAGGTCACAATTACTAATTATAGTTATTAATAAAAGTAATTGTATTATCTTTTAAAGAATTTAAGCGGCGAATGCAACCAGTAAAACATTGTAAATATTTAATTAGCTTTTAAATTTTAAAGAAACGTTTAAATATTTGTGGTAACTGCTGTTGACGTTCCCGCAAATTCACGAGATTAGATCACATAGATTATTTAAAGATTTTAGTTTGTAATATTTTGGGTAAAATTTTTTCGACTTGTTCGCCATTCTAATCTATCTGATCTTATATTTAAGTAATCCTTGTACGTTGAAATAGATAATTCAGATATTCATGAACCTTTTCTACTGTTGATGCCTTTCGGGCTAGGAAAATATAATTCTCGGTTCCAAAATTGGAATGGCATAGGAAAAAACATTGACTGTAATCATTTAAATTATAAAATAACGAGTTAAAAGGAAATTATGATAATTAGTTACGAATTTGTAATGGAATATTTTAAGTGCAATGTTAATTAAAAAATTAATGCAATCTTGTCATGCAATTTAATGCATAAATTAATGCAATGGTAATTTTAAAAAATCACCTTATAAATACTGAATAATGTAGACGAAGATCTTATAAATTTCACGACCTTTATGTTTAATTTCACGACCTTAACCCTTAATAACCTAGAGTTTCAATTTTGATACCAATCTTTCAAACTGAATGTTCACATTACTATTAGTTTTTTTTTATAGGTTGGCTGTACGTATTTTACTGTTGTATAATATTCTTTCCAACGAAATTTTTTAAAAAAATCAAATGTCATTATTGTTTTATTTTATCTATGACATATTACTCGCGCGGCAAAGTGAACAAGTAAACACATTTTACTAAAAGTTTTGTTGAATACAAATTTGATATATTTTCTTTTTCTGAAGAATATAAATACTTGCGATAATAAAAACAATCAATGTTTCGCATTGTTTCATGCATAGGTATATCTGATTTCTTTATGGCGTTAATGCCTGAAGTATCAAAATTGATACCTGTTTTTTTTTCTAAATAAATATGTTAAATAAATATTGTGATTTTTTAAAGCTATTTTTCCCTTCATCTAGACCCTCAAGCAAACACAGTAATATTAAAAATAAATCACTTTCGTAAATCAGGCTACTAAGGATTAATGCATAATTTAGAATTTAACGAATTCTGGACTAGCCTAAGAAAAGCGATGAAATGGACCGAAGTTAACTAAAAATCCTTTATTTCTTGTTAGTTACTGCATTGTTTCTTTCTATCTTTTTTCATGTCTAGAATTTTTGTCTTTATTAGCCCATGGATATAAATAAAATATTCGTTTCCATTTCTTGACATTTAGTAGTTAATTCTTTCTCAAACATTTTCCCTGTGGGACAAGGATTTATTTCGAATTCTAAACACAACGTCCATCAGTTATTTATCTCAACGAAAATAGAATTATGGAACTTTTTTTCGGTTATATTTGCTACAAGAACTTATTATTTTCAAAAGTATTTCAACTCTTTGCTTCAGTAGGCAAAATCCAGACATCATAGGGCATCCATTGGAATTAACTAATCAGGCAACATTGTTGGTATTAGAACTTTTTTTTACTTCATGTAAGGTAGAACATTTATTTCCAGAGTCATTACCTCTTTCTTGCATTCCTCTAAATTTTTTTTTCTCTGTTCTTTTCTTATTGCTTTCCAGGAAATTTTTTGGACACGACTTCGTTCAGCAGTGAAAATTACTTCTTGCTATTGCTTTATAATTCCATAAATCCAAATTCTGCCAACCATAAAATTCGCTGTTAACCACTGAACGCACATGGGTGCTCGTCTTTCTTTAATGATTGTTGTTTGATGCGCACATACGAAGTTGTTCGACCGCAACAGCACTGATGGAAATGCGGAAATAGTGGAACATTATTTTTTAGATGTGACCCATGCTTCTACAAATGCTTTTCGGATTGTTGTGTTTGTACTTTTATTCTATTCATAGAACATAAACAAAAATGTAGACAACTCTGCTGTTAAAAAGAGATCAACCACAGAAGACTTTATAAGCGTTCCAAATTATGGCTTATATCGCTCAATTCTTCTCTATATAACAATATAGAGGAGTGTCTAATGGGTCTCATTAAAAAGCTTTTTAAAAAAGCACCCATAGATCAGTTGTTGTTATTTTTTTAAAACTTTTTATTTTGTAGTGGCGTGATGTTTTGAAGAACATGCATTAAAGTTTTTATTTGTTGTTTAGAGAGCCACTAACCTTTCGTAATTGGAATGTAGATGTCAATAAACTTAATTTCCCCCCCCCCCATAAAAGCTTTGGAATGCAAAATAAAAAAAGGCGCATTCTGAAAATGATTACAGTTAAATTTAGAAAAAAAAGCGATAGTGAATTAAAGTTGTCCTTTTATTATTTTGCATTGTGTTTGATTCTACTCAGCTTTTACAAATATGAGCATTTATCTCCTTTTATGAAATATTCCAAAAATATTTATTTCTTAAAGAAAAATATTTTGTTCCACTCCATTTTTCAATTTTTTAATTTTTTTGTAAATAAAAAATGTTTTCTTTGATGTGTCTTTTCCATTATTGTTGCTGTTTTTCGGAATACGCGTTACATTTATCTGTGTTGGGTGTTTTCAGCTCTTTAAAATAACTAGTTTAATGCAGCTGTCTGCGTAGATTTTTAGGGTTCGAATGACAAAGCATGGCCACGGTGCCGTTAAACCCTAGTATATTATACCAGCTGCTCATTTAGTTTAGCTTTTTGATTTTTTATTGGTATTATTCTTTTATCTTCAGCAGGTTTTGTATTATTATTTACCTAAAAAAAAGAATTTTCTTTTATATATTTTTTAATATAACCCCCCCCCCCCCCCCTCATCACTGAGTATGCATGTTTTTCGCAAATGGGATAGCTGAAAATTTTACTTTCCCCTTATTTGTTTATTTGTTCAAGTAATAGATCATAAAATTACAGCCCATTTTTTTTTTCTTTTATGAATGCGTACATGATACATCAATTAAAAAAAAGGATTTTAACCTGAATTTCCTGTCATTTCCAGTAAATTACACGTACATTTTTCCTTCCAATTTCCACTAAGTAATATTTTAGATGTATGTATAAGTGTTTAAAAATCAATTTATGAATTGATTTTTGCTAAAGGTTTATATAAGTATGTTTAAAATATTTTATTTTATAAAATATGGAACTAATTGCTAAAATATTTTTGCAAGCTTGTTTATAATGTGGCGAATTTGTTTTCATTATTTGTGAAAAAAATAATTGATAATCTAAAAGATAAGTATTGCTATACATATCTTATTTTATAAGTGCATAAGATACCCTTACTTCATGTGAAATTGTGTACATTTTTAAAAATTGTTGCGTCTCTACTATTAACTTTTTGAATGGTGGTCTAGACTTAAATAAATTATTAATATTCTTTTTATCATGTGCGAACATAATGTTTTGGTTAGGAAGTTTTGGTGTCTCCGAAATTTGAAAGCAAAAAAGATTCGTTTTTTCATTGGTAGATAGCGGGTCACCTGACACATGACAATTGAGGTTTGTTTTGCCAGTATTGTTTGAAATATTTAATTTAAAGTTACAATCAATGGCATTTTGTTTGTCATTTCTATGAAATGACGTCATCTTTTTGTTTGTTTACGATTTCTTACTTTTAAATAATTAATCTCGCGCGCAGAAGATTATCGTTTGGTTTTTTTTTTTTTTAATTCTTTTTCAGTTTTAACTATCGCGATTTTGTAAAACGCGACTTATAAGTGATATTATGAGCGCATTCTTACTAGTTGTATTTCTCAAAATACTGTTAATATTAGAATATAATTTTAATATCAATCTGCTTTACGTTCATCGGATTTTATCACATATACAATAGCGTCCAGTAATAGGGAAAATTTCGTCGAAATTACAGTTTTTTAAAAAAAATCTTAAAATCGTTCGAGCTCCAAAACTTTGTTTGCCAGCTAGATAAATTGGAAGTTATATCATTAGAGAGAGAGGTCTCGTAATTTTTTCAAATCGGTTTAAACTGGTTAATGACTTAAATTAATTTAGACAAATAATCTCTTTAAAATAATAATGTTCTCTTATGATGAAATTTGCGTCCGTAGATTTCATTTTTTTTTTATTTAAAAATTGTTACATCACTACAGTTACGTTTTTAAGTGGTTACTCGGTTTAAACAAATTATTAATATTCTTGTTACTATTTTTTGTCGAGGTCATGTAAGCACTTGATCATTAGTAAGTAAAGTAGCTTTAAAATCCATTGTTAGCTTTTTGAAGTAACCACATTTACGCATTCGTTCTCAAAGAACCCTTTCATGAAACTGAAAGCTTCTCTTGGAAAGTGACGAATTTTTCCTGTAGTATTTCCTACCTACACTGGTGAGGACTGCAGATGTGGCATTTCCTGCTTCCCGTGCGCTTTCCCTATTTCTTCGGCAAGATTTTTTTTAAAAGAGCAGTTTTTTCTTCCCAAAACTTAATGCAACTTCCCTTTTCCGGCTTTCTTCGTACATTTCTTCTTCCCTTTCAAATATAATATGCCAATTTATGCTTCGGTTTTTAAGCAATCGATTTCGGTTAGTCACCTTTAGCAATTAGCCTTTAGCTACTTCAGCAGCATTGAAAAAAGAATCTTCTCTACACGCACTAGAAGATCCTGCCTGTTCCTCGCTGATTAAAATACTCATTCGCTACAAAAGGGGCAGATGTTCAACCAAGGATAGAGAATTTACTGTTTCATGCATTCTGAACTTGAAAATGCGCCGCGAATGCAAATCAAAACGAAAGCTGTAATTTTCGTTTGCTGTTCATTTTCGATTGCAATTTGAAACTAGATATTTTCACTGAATGCTTTGAAATAAAAAAAGAGTTTTGATCATTGTAACATCGATTGAGTTAACATAGTGGTATTTTAGTTTTCATACACAATAGACACATTTAATAGCATTCCAAAATATTGTATAGAAACTTTTTTTAGCCTTTTGAATTTCTCCATGTTAGACACATTTAATAACATTCCAAAGTACCGTATGGGAACTTTTTTTTAGCATTTTGGATTGCTCCAAGATAGACGCGTTTAATATCATTCCAAAGTACAGTATGGGAATTATAATAATTATTTAGCATTTCGGATTGCTTCAGATTAACGGATAAAGAGCATTTTTTATGGTGGCATATCTACCAAAAGAAATGGGAAAATTTTACAGATTAGAACAACAAGGCTTTTTATAGTTTGGACAACAATGTGCAATTTTTATGCTTTACAAATGAATGATACAATTTAGATTCTATTTTATTCTATGTTAGTTCAATTTAGAGAAAAATTTGAGGAGACATTAAGGGACAGAACTTTTTTGTTTTGAAAACTATTGGCATATGTAATAAATTAAACCTTGTCCTTTCCTTTAAGGCCTTAAGCGTTTCTCTTCCAATTTTCCATTGGTGACAGTATAATTCAACTGTCATTTGGACACGACCTTAGGTTATTTTGAAGGCTATCAGCAGTCATTCAAAAGATGATGAATACTAAGGCAAAGCTCTTTGTCACTAATTAAATTGTGGGTAAATTCGTCCTTCGTCAAATAAAAAAAAGTAATTAGGGTGTATTAAAGAAAATTTTAGATGACTTTTAAACTTTACACCCGAATAATTTTCTTAATTACCTAGTACTATACTTCGCATCTTTTGAAAATATTAATAAATAATAAATATAAATAAAATGATGTTTCTAAAAAGAAATAATTTGAAAAGTATTCATTCGTACTGTAATTATAAATTACTAGTTGCTGAAAAGCTATGATTATGACTAGTCAACGCCTTGCTTTGTCTTCTGTATCATATTTAATGCCTCCGAACGTTGTACCAAAAGATACTACAATTCTCGAATCGCTCAGTGTCTCTCTTAAATTTTCGTATCTTATATAATGAAATGAATTAACGGTATTATTGTAGCAGGGAAGGAAATTGGGAATTGAAGAGAGATTTGTGGTGTTTGCTATATAAGCCAATTAATATCCTTCGAGCTGAAGGGTCCCTTTTGCTTGATCGGTATGATACTCGGCTGCTAACCATAAGATTAGGAGTTCGGGCCTAGCAGTATCCGCTATAACCTCCTATAGATTCATTATAATTAATTAAGCAACTTAGAGGAATCAGAATTCTCTTGATATTTTCACCCTTTCCCCTCGAACAAAGAAAAAGTTTTAACTGAGCATTTTACTGAACGGATTTGATATTGAATCTTTTGGAACTGCATGAACATCAATTGAAGCAATAATTCTAATTAAAACAAGACAAGTCTTGAGTATATCTACTGACGAAGTATCAGTGATATAGTTTACCATACTTAATATGCCAAATAGTCAAGTAAAGTGGTATAAAAGTTCCAAAATAAGCTTATCACGCTAATTTATTTTCAATTACAGGAGCTTTTATACGCTAAATTGCTTTTATCAATTCATATTGAATCATCAAAAAACAAATAAATTCACATGTTCTAAATTATTTTATTGAAGGACACTTCCTTGTATGCTTAGGAAAATGAAGCAAAATTTTCAATTTTTTCATTCCGTTTCTGTATTTAAGAAATGTACTATTACGAAAAATGCAATGACTGAAAACTGTTTCCTTGGATCTTAATTAAAAATATATATTGCAGCCCCAATAACTATATTTCCAAAGGAAATCATTATGAAATATACCTAAACAATATTTCCTGAATTAAAATACTAAAACGTACATTGTATTCAGAGAGCGCTAATGCTGATACAACTAAAACACAAAGGAACTTAGCCAAATTAGCAATAAATATTAAGTTTAATGTTTAAAAGAAACGCAAAAAGAAAAATATGATGAATCCACCCAGAAGACTTTTTCA
>JAOUZG010012691.1:2843296-2890412 GCA_026289955.1 Argiope argentata | reverse complement strand
AATATAATAAATGTTTATATGCGTAAAGTAATATAATAAATGTTTATATGCAGAAAAGAGTTTTCAAATTGATATTTGCAACTTAGTAATGGAAACTTCCCAACATGCTTTGAAAATATGCAACCTAAGAAAGTATGTTCGAAATTTTTAAGTCGAGAAGCAATGAGATTGGGGGAAAAAAAAGATTGGGATATTCAAGTATTTTAACTAAAAGCGAAGATGCCATTTACTGAAATAGTTGTTACTTAAAAATTAGTTTTCAACTGAAGTCAATGAATGTCGATCGAAAAGATTTTCTTATTTTGAATACATTATTTCCCTACCATTTCAAAGAAAATATTTTCTAGCTTCTTATTGTTTTATTTAATGCAAGGATTTGTTATCACTAATAGATGTGTTATATTTTTAACTGTACTTTCTTCGAATATCTCACTAATTACTGAGAAGATTATATGTTAAAAATCTGCTTTTAAATTAATTGAAATTAAGACTCTCCTTTCTGTTCTAAATCTTGAAATACAGTTTAGTAAAATTTTATGGAAGATGAAAAATAACTAATGATGGTAATGATATTTATTGTGGAAGATAATTGAACAATTAATTTTTTCTGTTATAGATTTCCTGTGTGGAAGTTGATCTTCCACTTCCCCCGGAAGTAGCAGTGTCTAAAGATGGGGAACTGCGTCTGGATTATCATCCACCGGTCGGTGTCCCACCACCCAATATTACATTTCATCCATTGGACGTAAAGGATGGCATACTTGTGGATGACGTTATACCAGGAACGGAATATGCATTCCAGTTGTATTACTCCAATCGATCTATGACAGAGGTTTTGACCTGGACTACTGTTATTGCAACAGGTAATAACGTCTCTAATAAATAATATAACAATCCCTCGATTTTAATGAGCGAATTGGATCAAATATAAATCTTGAATTGTGTTATGAATAATATTTGAAATATGATATTACACTTGATATTGTACTGTATGATAAAAATGTTAATTAAGTATTTTGCAATTACATAGAATATTACACTATTGGGAACAAGCTCGTCGTAACTCATACAAGAAGGGTTAACTAAAATCTAAGAACCTTTATTAACCCTTTGCAGTCCGAAAAATAATTAGATGCAAAATTATTCACCTAATACAAAGATTTGTTTATTGCTATGAAAAATAAATAAATATAATTCTTTTAAGTCAAATTTCTTTGAAAAATTAATCTACATCTCTTAACCATTATGTAGGCGTTTTTAACAATTAAATTTGAAAAATAAATAAAACGTCAAAATGATGCACAGTCTTGAATGTCGAGTCACAATCGACATCGGACCGTAAAGGATTAAATCCGATTTTTGGTTTTAGGCTCGTTAAATATCGGGTTTGCTGTATCTCTCTTTAAAATATTATGAAAATTGTTAACAATTAGAAAATATGTATGTTGAAGAAAAATGAAAATTAATTGTTCTTTTTAAGCCCTTTTCTGTCATTATGATCGGGGATTATTATTTTAATATGGGAACTCTTTAGTAGACAATAATGTGGGGACGTTTGTGGCGAAGTAAAGATACATAGCTCCTTGGGTATATGTTTCCCATCCTTGCTCATAGCATTTAACCGTAAAAAGTAAAAACAAGTGTTAATATTTTACCATCATGACATATTCGAAAACTACTGTACTGGCATATAAGAGCTCCTATTGTATATGCACTGAAGATTGTCAAAAGCATATTCCATTCAAGGAACGAGTTTTGTGCATTTTTATCGGTATTTTGAATTTCAGTTGATTTCTTTTTTATAAAATTATACTTTAGAATATTGGACATTAGGGTTTTTCTTAATTTGCTTTCTAGAGAAATTCGTACAACCTTCTTTTCAATCTTTGCAAAAATAAATTAAAAATATATGACAAGTAATTAAATTATATGATTGGGATTAAATTTTTATACCATTTTAAGAACAGAATGAAACTGAATAAAATTGCTGATGATAAATGTTATAATTTCAATATATTTATTCTGAAATTCATAGTTGAAAATATTTAACCACTATCTTGTTCTTTTTGCAGAGCCAGATCCACCTAGCAACTTGTCAGTAGATGTCCAGACTGGTAAAATTGTCGATCTTGTATGGGAACCTCCAATTACTGGAGGATATTCTGGATACAAGTTGGCAATTTTATCTTCTGAAGATGACCTCAGCCCTAGATCATTTGATTTGGCTGAAGATTCTTTGTCTTTCACTCTTCATGACTTAACACCAGGAGCATCCTATGAAGTACAACTGTCCACTTTGTATCAAGAAAAAGAATCTTCGGTCTTCATATCATCAAATTTTACTACTAGTGAGTTTTGATTGTATATCCTTTTGTTATCTTTACACTGTAATTGTTTTACATTGCATTTTTCTATTTATATTTTTAAATAAAACGATGTAACTTTTAGAATTTTCTTTTCAAACCTTGTTCGAAGATTCTGTATCCATCTCGTTTTTTCCCAGTTTGCATGCTCTTCTTATTGAGCAATGAATTAATTTCAAAATGAAATTCTTGTACTTATTTTTAATTTTCTTTCATTTACAGAGCCGAACACTCCGGGACGATTCATTGTGTGGTTTAGGAATGAGACAACTCTTCTTGTTTTATGGCAGCCTCCATACCCATCAGGAATTTTCGACCAGTATCGTGTTAGCATATCACCTGAAGACGCAGTGCAATCGGTGCTATTTGTAGAAAAAGAAGGAGAACCTCCTGGCCCTGCTCAAGCAGCTTTCTATGGTCTCATACCTGGAAGAGCTTATAATATATCTGTTCAAACTGTTAGCCATAGTCAAATAAGTGAACCCACTGAAGCTCAGTATCGGACAGGTAAGATAAAATTAGTGAATCCAATTATATTTGTGTATAAAGCGTGTATATTTCATTTATGTTTGTATATAGTATGCACAAAAATACAAATGAAAGCTTCTGAATAATACTCAAAACATTAGAACTGCTGCATGTTATTTGCGGAATTTTGCTAAAAGTTCATCTAGGCAATAAGAATATGGACACTCTTGAGGGGTTTTTTTTTGTGGTAATTTTATTTACTATAACAAACATTTTGAAGACCAACACACTGAACAGACTTAATTATTTCAAATTTGATTACAAACTTATTTTTAAAAAAATTCTTTTAACTTTGTACTGAATGAAAAAATAATTACCACTCCAGCAATCTCCATTAACAAATGTTTTTGTGTTCCCATTAAAGAGTAATACACTGAACAGATTTAATTATTTCTCAAATTCTGATTATAAAATTTAATTTAATTTTAAATTCCTTTAATGTTGCACTTAATGAAACTAAAACTACCACTTCAGTAATCTCCAATAGTGAATATTTCTGTAAAGTGTATGAAACTAATTTTTGACTTTAAAAGAATATAATCTATATGATTTTAATAAATATTCTGTGATGCAGTTTTTAAAGTTAGTTTATCATTAAAAATTATGTTAATGGAATTTTCATTATTTTTCAGTTCCTCTACCTCCAACTAATGTTACGTACAGTAAGAATCATTTGACTCCATATTCTTTTGATGCAATATGGTCTCCACCCAAGACTTTATCAGAGTTCGATCGCTATCAGGTGGCTCTTGGAATTCGTAATAGTATACGACAAACGATTGGAAAGTCTGAAAAACGAATTGCTCGTTTTGATGAAGGTTTGGAACCAGGAAAAACTTATGAAGTTATTGTGAAAACTGTCAGTGGAAACGTTGCTAGTTGGCCAGCTGCTGTAAATATTACTACCAGTAAGCCATTTTAAGCTTATTCAATTTAATTAAAATATTTATCAAATGTGTGTATATCCTAATCTCTTATGATTGAATTGTAGGACCTCTTCCTGTTATAAATTTAAATTCCACTGCTATTGATGCTGGAGAAATTTTGATTCAGTGGCAACCTCATAACAGCAGTCTTCAGGATTCTTATCTGGTTAGTTTTCTTATAATTCTGAAAAATAATTTGAATTTTCTAATAAACTTTTGATGCACTTAATGATGAATTTTTAATTAAATTCTTCAAAGTGATAAGTTTTGCAGCAATTTTATATCACAAAATTGTTGTAAGGAATGTTCTAAGAATTATTACCATAGCTTGAGATAGCTGTTGGATTAATCAGCCTTATTACTGTAACCTTCTATTGCTTTAACTTATGATCGTCATATAAATATCTCTTATCATTTTTACTTTTTTATTAAAGGTGAGTAGTCATGAGCTAGAAATATACAATGGTGATGGAATTCCACAAGTTGTTCATGATACTCAGTATAGACTTAGTGATTTATTACCTGGAAGAAACTATTCCATAAGTGTAGTATCCCTTAGTCAAGAAGTGCCAAGTGAACCTGCCCTTGTTTATCAAGCTACCAGTAAGTAGAAATAAAAAGTTAATCCCAAATTTTAACTGCCATAATGCTTTTCTGTTGAATTCAGAATTTTCTTTATAATTGAATAATATATTTTCTCTGTGCTTTTTGAAAAGCAAAATCAGTTTTATAGAAACTGGTTCGTGTGTTCTTGTATGTAAAAATGAAATGAAAAAAAAAAAAAAATATTGCAGCTGTCACGTGGTTTATAAGAACCTTAGAATTACAACACTTTTAACTTTCTTTTGGTGTAAAAAATCTATTCTCTTGTGTATTTGATTTTCTGTTCGACATCTAAATCAGTCTACAACCAAAGACAATTTTCTTTAAATCCTTTCATTCTTTATGCAAAAAGAATTTATTATGGAGTTCTCTCTTTATTATTTATAAGTTGCATTTTTCCTCTTCTTACTACTTTGTGGAGAAGCTTTATTCCTCTGAGTATTGCGATTCTCCTTTGTTCCAATTTCCTTTCTTTGACTGTGATTTTACTTAAGTATTTAGAATGTGTAGTTCTTTTTTTCTTCCCATTATGACTTTTAAACAAAAAAGGCATTATGAATGGTATTTTACCCAAACGGTTTTAGCAATGCGATTTATAATGTTTATTTCAACTCACAATCAATTATTTTTCTTGAGGCGAAAGTTGAAAATACATAATAAAGAAAATGAAAAAAATAATCAAGGGTAAATAGAATTAAATAATTGTTATTGATAAATTGGTGTGTTGTTCTAATGTTCAAAAGTATTTTTTAAAACATATTTTAGTTACAAATTATAAACAAATCTGAAAATAAAGAGTTTTGAAATTTCTTCAACACTAATAAATTTTGTTTGTTCCTAAAATTAAAAATTGTAAAAAAATTGTAATATTGTAAAAAAAATTTAAATTGTAAAAAAGAAATTGATTTTTTTAAAAAAAAGTCTTAACTATTTAGTTATTATAGTGTCACATGTTGTGTTATCATTTGGATAAAATGTTGGAAATGTGAAGGAGTATGACTTCATAAATAGTATATAATACATTCGTATTGAAAAGCAACCCAGTATACTGTACAGAGGGGCAGAATGTTTCATTATCTCTAATGAAAGCAAATAAAACCTTTTCTCTATGAAACAACCTTTCTGTGTGAAAGGCTAACATTAAACTATATAAAATTTACTCTAAAGAACATAAGTTATGCGAAAATTGCAACTGTACCGTGTAGAATTGTGTGGAACTAACTTAGCGAAAGTACACGGTTCGCCATTTATTGCATCATCAAAACATTTGACTAAAAAAGAATATGTCTGAATGTGAACGTGATAGCTCAAAAGTGCCTTAAGTTTGATGGATGAAGTATGGCATAAATAATTTACCACCAGACTGTAGATCTCTATGAAATATTACATCAAATCCATCAATGGGTTGAATGCTTTGGCCAAATTTGTACGAACACAATGAGTATAAAACACATATACTTAAATAAATGAAATCTGTTTAGTGGCCTTCTCACCAAAAATATTGATATTTATTAAATTTCTGCCTCAACTACTCTATCGGAAGATTTCCAAACTACTTACCAATTTTTCTGTGCTACACTCGAAACACAAAATGGACTATATTGTGGTATTCCGGATCAATCTCTCTAGGAGTCCTTAGGCAATGCAAATCTCGGGAATCCAATGTCTACTTTTTATATTTGATATTCCATCTCTGATGGTATTATATTGGAAAACTGAGCGTAGATCATCCCTCATATTTTCTTTTAGTAATATACAGACATGTGCGCGTGGGCTTAGAACACTATTTTAGTTATTGTTTATATTAGTGAATCTTTGTGGCAATTGAAAATCGAGGTACGAACCCACGACATTAGAGCCTGTAGCCGTGTAATATAACCACAAATCAAAAGTATACTTGAGTATCGTAGATGTTATCTGGCTTATGAAGCTAGCGCCACATCCTTACTTGGAAATCCATAACTAGCATATGAATACAATTATTCGAACAAACAAACAGAAGATTGATTGCTGAAATCTATAAATACGTGGAGAATTTTTATGGTTGCGTTTTCATTGAAATTATAATACGATTAAATTGATATTTTATCTTACTTTCATAGCAAAATTTTGAAACCTCACATCTCAAATTTTGTATTATCCCAGTAATCAGAATGTGATATGTGTTATGATTGCTTTTAATGGCACTTTACTTTTGCCATGTTAGTTGATTTGATTTATTCTAAATACTTAGTAGGTATATAGTATTTTAATTAATTATTAATTAAGATTTATCAGTCGATTAATGATTTGTGTAATCTTATGAATTTTCAAACACATTTTTTAAAACTTCGTTTTTATCTTTTCATAGGGCCTTCTTCTCCAGTGATTGAAATGCTAGAGCCTGTAGACCTTGGATGGAATATATCTTGGAAATCGGATGTGACCAGTAGACAAGATTCATATACAGTTGTATGGTTGCGAAACGACACTGGAGAAATTCTCACTAATACTACTAAGGATAATTGGCTTCTAATAAATAACTTATATTCTGGTGCTAGTTATGAAATCAAAGTGTATGCTATAAGTTATGGTTTGGAAAGTGAACCTCATTCTTATTACCAAACTGTTGGTAAGTCTTATTTTTATTCAAAATCTGTGATTATTTCTTAGAAATTTAAATTTAATTCTCAATTATATCCTGCTCTTTTATGATTATCATTAACTTTAATAATTTTTATTGATGTTATGATTATTAAACAATTAAGTATTTTTTGGTAGCCATTTTGAATGAGGAAACAGTTACTTATGATTTGTCTAAATGAAATTTTTTTTGTGTCCTTCTATCAAGCATTTCGCTCGTGACTCTCATTATTTTGATGTCTTTATAAAAGCTTATTTTGATGTCTTTAAAAAATTACTTAATAGAGTTCTTTTTGTGTTTGTGAATATCTGCGAGATATTAATAATCTATTGAGCCTATATCTGTCAATATATAGAATTTGAAATTTATTAAATAATTGATATTGTATGAGCAGAATGAGGCCTTATTCTGCAATATTATTTATTTTGGAATAAAAATATTCTACTAAAGTATAAGTTTCTATCAACTATGAGTATAGAAACTTTTTCACTAAAACGGATTTGTGCTTCAACGTTCATAATAAGCAATGTTTTAATAGAAAATAGTATGTGTATTGTTAAAGATTTTTAAATTGAATATATTTAGCATTGATGTTGAATTGTCTATCATTTTTTATTATGTTTGAACTTTCATAAAACACTGAAACAAATTTATATTATTCACTTCTGTTTGCATAATATCTCTGAATAATTTTTTCCCCTCTAAAATTTCTTTTTTTAATCAAATTTTTTATAGCTCCAAAACCACCACAAAATGTTCAAATTGTCAAGGCGAGCAATTCCACTATGATTCTGACATGGATTTCTCCCAATGAATCTGTTATTGATCATTATGTTGTACGTTACCGCCCAATTGAAACTATCCTTTGGAAAGAAGTCGGTATGTAACTATTTCTATCTTTGGCATGAATTCAGTGTTTTAATATGCTTACTGCCAGCTACAAATATACTCTTGAACAAGCATTTACATGTATGAAAATGCTTGACCATGATTTGCAACTTTTGCTTAAGAAAGCAATTTTCAAGCACAAATGTTATTAATTAAGAAGTGATTACAATAAATTTATAAAAATATTTGCATTTGATAATATTATTATGTTGTAAAGGCGTGGAATCATGTTTTATTATGCCAAGAATAACATTTATTATTAATTTTTTTAGCCCTTTCCATGTCGCTATATTCAAAAACACATTTTTAAAAACAAATTGTTCTGTTATAGGTCATTTTCTTTCTTTTATTAAAAAAAGGGTTGTAGGTTTGAATTGTTTAAATAAATATTGCGCAGAGAAAAATTTGGTGGCAACAAGTTATTTCGTGTTTTTAATCAAACTCTTCTATTTAAAATGTCTTGATCATTTAAGAGTTCTAAATGTAAGCTCTTCTGGAGAGTCAATATATATTCTAAAACCTAAGAACAATTATTTCTTCTGCTCATTAAATAAAAGGAAAATTGAAACACTTCCCATTATAATTGCGAAAAAATTTGATAGTAAACCTGGGAAAGTTTTGCATTTTGTTACAATCATTGATTTTCAATTTAAAAATTGCTGCACTCTAAATATCTTATAGTTTAAATTTTGTATAATTTTTATTTAATTAGAGTGCGATATTTTGTTTCTTAATCTGATAATATCACTAAAATTTGTATACTTTTTACTTCTATGAAATTTTATGATGCAGTTAACAATTTTTGATAGCGATTCTTAGCTAATAATTCTGTTATCAGATAAAACTATTTTAATATTTGTAAGGGGAGGATATTCTTAAAGTTTCTTGAGATGCGAGTCAATTATTGGATTCTTGGATTCTTTAGTTTATAATATAGCCTGTAGTAGTATACTCAAATGTAATTTTTAGTGTTTTGTACCCTAGAAAAACGTTTAAAAAATTGGTAGTTTAACTTAAAGATTGTAAAAGTTATTTCTTTCACATGCTATCAAATATTGTTATAAACTAATTAGTTAATGGTAGTGAAGACAGTTAGTTAAAGATATTAAAAACTAGATCAATAACGATCATATATATGATTCGAAATTCTTGCATGAAAAAAACTATTCACAATTTTACCAGTTACCTATAAATATATAGGTAATAGTTATTATAAATAGGATTGTTTTTCAGTTCAATGTGTATTATAGTCATTTAAAGCTTAAATATTAAATCACACATGTATTGTTTGTACTTTTTTTCAATTAAGAATTTTTTCTTAATTCGATCCTTCAGTTGAAAATACTTTTGTGATGCTACCATAGTCATACGATAGGGTCAGTTTTCTTTATCTTATAATAACCCAAAACGAGAAAAAAATGTGCCATTATTCGGAATTTGTAGCAAAGCCTAAATGGAATGCAAATTATTGACAACAAATTATTGAAGGATCGTTAATTTAGTGTGTATAACTCAGAAACACGGAATTGAACTCGAATCGAACTTTAAATAATATCGTCGTCTATTTATGCATGCAAATGATTTTAGGCAAAATAATAAACAATTAAAATGTATAAAAGTTATAAAATTTATATAGCCTGCAATTAAATAAAAAAAAGCAGTTTTTCTGTGCTATTGCAGCATGGAGTACAATAAATAAATGCAGTTGTTTAATCTTATTTTTTGTCATTTAGCTCTTTCTTTCTTTTTTTAATCATTTTTATGGTAATATCCAAAAAAATCACGCAATTTATTTTAATTTGTGTGTGAGTGAGAGGATTGAATTGAATTGAAACGATTCTTATCGTTTCGTTTCGAAAATGGATCGAAACGAATTTATGTTAATTTAATGAAATCGAATTGAATTCAGTTAACGAACGATTTGTTCCGAATTAAATTGAATCGAATCGAATTGAATCAAATTGAATAGAAACAAATTGAACTCAAACGAAACGAATTGATGTTAATTGAATGGAATCAAATTAAAATGATTTGAATTGATTGAAATTGAAACGAAACGAATAGATGTGAATTGAATTGAAACGATTCGTTTCGAATTGATTTGAAGCGAAATGATGTGAATAGATTTGAAACGAATTGAATGGAATCAAGTTGAATTGAATTGAAATGAAACGATTCGTTTCGAATTGACTTGAAACGAATTGAATTCGATTGAATCGAATGGATTTGATTTGAAACGAATTGAATGGAATGGAGACGAATGGAATTAAATTGAAACGATTCATTTTGTTTCATTTCGAATTGAATTGAATATAAACGAATTGATTTGAATCAAATTGAATTGAATTCAAACGACTTGAACTGAATCTAATTGAATTGAAACGTGTTGATTTGAATTTAATTTAATTAAAACGAAATCTAAAATATTTAATGATTATATTGTTGATTCAAGATTTTTTAAAACACAAGGGATGTACGTCGAAGATTTTAAAATCCAACTGAAACAAAGAATATTAGAATAAATCACTTTCTGTGTTGGGGAAATTCTTTTCTGTTTAAATATGCATTACTCCTTTCATTTTTTAAAAATATATAAACTTAACTTTAAATGCAGTCTTGTCAGACTCAATGTATTATTTTTTTTAAAAATGATTTTATGTACATAACTTTATGCCATTGTTTCCACATTTTTTTAAATTGTCATATTTATTTGTTACTAATACAGAATATTTATTACAGTTATTGCAAATGCGACATCTTGTGAAATAAAGAACCTTGATTCTGGTGAAAAGTATGAAGTTCAAGTTGTTTCTGTCAGCAACAAAGTTGAAAGTCCTGATGCAAAAATTGTGGAACAAACTATGTGTATGAATTTTTTTGAATATTTCTTGAACTGAAACATATTGAATTTTCATGTTTAAAAAATGTTTTAATGAGCATTTTTTTTTGTAATGTATGTTGTTTCTTGTAACAAACCTTCAAAGTTTTGTTGTTATAAATTGTTTTCAGATTCATAGAGTTATCACTGATAGCTCGAAGAATTTTGTACTCTCTTAAATTTTACTAATATAAGAAAAGTTTTTAAAAAAATTTAACGAAATTTTATGCATATTTATATTTTTTTCAGTTATTATATATTAGCAATATTTTGATTGTTTTATAAATCATAAAATTGAGAATTGCTTCTTTTACTGTCAATTGATAATAATATATTGCATTTTATTAGTTAATTATCATAATAGCATTTCTTTACAATTCGATTGAAAATTATGAAATTAAATAGGAAAAAAAATTAGAATTTTACAGAATATAGTTTTATAGTTTGCCCCCTCAGTATATGATTTCCAATTTTCCCAATTCTTAAATAGATAAGTTTTTCTTTAAAATACAAATCTTTTTTTTTGTGTCTCTTTTGAACAAACATTTAACATTGGGAAACAAATTAAATTCAGGTAAGTTCAATGCAATCTTTAATCTAAATCTTCCGTACTTTTAAATTTCAGTAAGTAATGAAAAACAATAAATAAATAAATAAAACTTAATAAACTTCTTAATACATCGTTAAATGTACATATTTCTTCCTTTATAGAATACTGTAGGTAAATTTCGTTTTTGAATTATTTATAGGCTTCATTATTAAAAATAAACATGTTGATATTAAAACCTTGAACAGCCATGAACAACTCTTAACTTATTGCTCAACATACTAAATTATGCTTGGCGTAGCAATGTCCAACATCGAACCCTGTGAAAAATAAACTATAAAAAACTAAATAAACTATAAATTTGATTCTACCTCAACATTCTACATTTAATATAAATGCTTTATTTAATGATAATTAATGATAATTAAAATTTTCAACGATCACAAAATGTCGTGGTATTTTTAGATTTTCAATTACACTGAAATGCTCGCTACTCAATGATAATCCGATATTTTAATTTGCGATATTCTAATTTATTGGACCAAAAGGAAGTACTTTATTTTTTATACTAAATATGTTTTATTATTTCATTAGTATAATTAATCTACATTTGATGAACATTATCAAAATTAAGAAATATTTATTATGTATTCATTTTATATCTAAGTTTTTACATATTTTCATTTTTATCTTTTGTATTGTTAGATCCTAATCCAATAAAACATGTGAGACACATTCTTGATTCTTATAACATCACATTTGAATGGAATATTCCCCCTGGAAAGAAAGATTATTATATTGTAAATTATTATCCTGTGAAATCGCCATTTCCTCAGTTTTCCCATCAGGTAATTATTCTTTCCTTTTATTTCTTTTAATTTTCATACCTAATATATACATGCCAACTTTAATATTTTCTCTTACCATCAGGTTCAGGCCAACGAATCACAAACCGATGGAATAATGACATGTATGATAAGTGATCTGAAATCAGGAGAATTATACTCATTCTTATTTTATGTTGTGAGTCATAGTTTACGGAGTGAAGGAATTGGGTTACAAACACGAACAAGTAAGTGCAATTTTTTTTAAAATTCGAAACTCATTTTTTTACTGTTTTTATATTGTTTTTTAAATATCACATCGTAAGTGAGGCGCAGTCAGAAAGTTCTTAAATATTTTCTTATCTTTTGATGTCTTTTGGGTAGCAACAAAGTTTTTGTAACCTGTGGCCAATCAACTTATGTACTTAAAAATTTTAAATTATAATTAATTTAATGTGAGATTTTGTCTTAGAATTCCAATTTTTTTTCCAAAGATACATGAAATGTTTTATTGAGTCCTTATTAAAAAGGTTATATGTGAATTATTTATCGTATAAAATGTTACGATCAAACTTAATTTTTTATGTAATGTAATTATATCGTAGTAAAATCATAATCAGTATTGGTTTGCATCAAAATTTGCGTAATCCTATTAAAAATTCGTGAAGGTGCCTTTTATCGAAATGACTAACTTTAATCCAGTCAAAAGTTTAAGAACTAAGTAAAATTCAGTCATCTGTTTTAGGAAATAATTTCTGCATTCTATTTTATATCTTTTTAAATGTTATATTATGGGATTTTGTCAAGAGAAGAAATTTTTTAAAAAGTAATTAAATCGAAGAAGTCTGTTACTTTACAAATATATTGCTTTTCATATTTATTTTGACTTTTTTTCCCCTGTTGGTTTGATTGTCATCACATCGTGCTCTGTATTTTGATATTATACTCTTAATGTTATTTCATTTTACGCATTACCTTTTTAAGATATGCTTATTTCATCTGTTTTTCAATCTTTGTATTTACTTTTTTTACTATTTCAAATAAAGAATAATTGGAACAGCATTTCAATCCGTAGAAAATAATAGTTATAAATTGTAGAACTGCATGTAGAAACTTTTTTTTTTTTTGATATACAATGTCTTTTATTATGAACTTACTTTTTTCTTTCAGAACCTGTAATTGATTCCGTGATTCACATTGTAACGGATGAACAAGAAACTAAAACTTTAGGAATTAAATACACTCCTACCCCAATCCGTAATGTTGTGTTTGATCGCTACCGCTTCCAGCTTAGTGGAACTAACATTCCAGCTCAAGAAAAACTCCAAAATGATACTAATCGGCTTGTTATTTTTGATGATTTGATTCCTGGTCGATTATACAACATAAGTATATGGACTGTAAGTGGTGGCGTTTACAGTATACCTATAGACAGACAAGCACGACTTTGTAAGTTATATTTTCATGAGTATTTGTTTTGTGTTACTTAAAGAAAATTATTATTTTGCTTATGCTTTTTGCTTAGTTTCACATTTATTATGACCTTGCAAAATTCTAACACCGAGATCAAATGTATGTTATTTTATAACACATTTTTCAAAAGAAAGAGTGCATTATCTTTTATTTTTTAGGGAAAAACACTTGCCTGCGAATTTCTCTTTGTATTAGAAATATGATTGGAGGAATAAGCCCTGATTTTATTGACTTCGATAATTTTAATGCATACTATTTAATATATGCTTTTATTCCTGCTCAAATTGAATTATTCAGAACAACTTTTGCTCTTTCTCTCTTTTCTTTATATATATATATATATATATATATATATATATATATATATATATATATATATATATATTCTAAAATCGTCTGCTTAAAGTCCTTTAAAGTCGGCCCATTGTGCCTTTACGCACTTAGCCCATCGATCCTTCCACTGCCGAAAAAAATAGTGAAAGCCTTCATTTGGAATGGTGTTCATCTCCTTCCTATGTTGCATTCTGTGTTATCTTTTCTCTACTCTCAAAATGGGATCCTTTCAACGACATTTTCGATTTTGGAAACAATTAGAAGTCGCAAGGAGCTAGATCTGGAGAGTAGGGAGATTTGGAAACAACTGAAATTAAGCTTTTCGCTTAGAAAGTCGTGATCATCTGTGACGAGTGATCCGATGAGTTGTCATGATGCAACTGTCAGTTTCTCGTCGCCCAGACATTTGGTCTTTTGTACCGAAGTGCATCTCTGAGTCGGTGTAGAACTTGATAGCACCCTTTTGTTTGTCCATCCGGTGTGCATTCGTGATCATCACCACCGATGTGTGACCATTTTTGAATCGGTTGAATCATACCTTCACTTAGGTATCATCACCTCTAAACACTTGTTGAATTTTACGAATGTTTTCGCTTTGAGAATCGCTAAGCGTTTGATGCAGTATTTTTGCTTAACGCGTTCAATCATCTTGCGAGAAATAAAAATCCGACGAACATTTATAACAGCACCTTACTTAGCGACAAACAGGTAGTCACTGATACACTCGAATTTGTTCAAAATAAAAATAGCCTCTCTCACGTCAGCTTTTTTTGATAGAAATAAAGCCTTTT
Organism: Argiope argentata; assembly: GCA_026289955.1. Lineage (NCBI taxonomy): Eukaryota > Metazoa > Arthropoda > Arachnida > Araneae > Araneidae > Argiope > Argiope argentata. The sequence goes on along the minus strand of JAOUZG010012691.1, from coordinate 2,875,635 downwards.
GCCATTTCTAATCTCTTGCTTAATGCCAATCAAATATGATCTTTTATTATAAATGCATTTGGTATGCAGTTTTTCCTATCAAAGTCAGTGGAAGAGCTATTTTTTTAATAAAAATTATTTCAAAACCAATCATGTTTATACCTTTAAAGTTTAATGAACAAATTTAATCCATACTGTGGCACATTTAGTGCTCTTCCTCATTCATTTCTGTTTAAAACAAGTTCGCTATTTTTTGCAGTAACTAATCCATTACATTTAATATAATTGTTTCCCCCAAGATCCTGAAGCTGTTGAAGAAATTATGGCTCCTAAAATTACTGATACAGAAATTTCTCTAACGTGGAACGTTCCTGATGGAGATAAAGATGGATATGAAGTACAATATCAAGATCATGAAGGAAACCTCATTAAAAATGTAACAATTTTGAACAGAATAAGCTACAGTGGTTTACGTCCTCATCACAACTACACTTTTCTGGTTTCTGTGTTAAGTGGCTATGATACTTCAACAACTATTAGAAGTCGCCCTATTTCAAGAACTTTTCATACGCTGGAGTCTGGTATGCTTTCTAATTTATTATTATTTTTTGATACTGTCGTAAATCAATTATTCTTTTGCATTTTGAAGAAACTTTGTTTATTGAAGCATCTTTTTGAGCTTTATGTATAAAAATAATAACTTACACAGTAGAATTAAATAAAAGTACAATCTTTTTTTAAGTAAAAATTTATCATTATATACCATTTAAGAGTTGTGAAGCATGTTTCATTTTTAGTCTGTATTTCAAAATAATGAATGAAATTGAAAGTTTGCTACTTGTTATTGATATATGTATATGTGTGTGGCAAGTATAAAGAAGTCATTTCAACTAATAATAAATTACATTTTTGAAAATTAGTAGATATTCATAAACTATGAGAAAGTATTATAAGGAATATTTCATTAAAATTTCAATATTGAATTGCTTTTGCCTTGTAACAGCCAATGTTATATTATGATTTTAATCTAACCCATCACTCTAACCCATAATTCGCTTTGCGTATATCGCCTGCGTAGGTAGTAGCGTTCATATGTTTTAATTTGTTTTTCGTTGTTTTTTTTTCAGTGCCAGGTAAAGTTAATAACTTTGCAGCTATTCATGTGAAACCAAATATGATCACTTTAAGATGGACATTGCCAAGCAGTGAACAAAATGGGATCCTCACAGGCTTTGTGATAACATATTATGTGAAGGTGCAGTAGATTTTTTTGTTTACAAATTATTATTGTGACTACTATATTTATCCAAAAAAAGAAAAATGTTACCAATTTTAAAGTTTAAAAAAATAATATTCTGTTGTAACATGCTTAAAACTGTTTTCATTAATTATCTAATTATAAAGAACACTGAAATACATAAGATTATCTTATTAAATATGTTATTGTTGCTTGTATCAAAATTATTTTAAGTTTGGTAAAAATAACTTTTTTTACTGATATATTGTTTAATAGTCCTAAAAAGGTTAACGATACGTTTTTATATGTTAATCATTAATTTTTTTTTTCTTTCATATAGGGATCTCTCTTTCATCAGTATGAAAAGTTTGGTCCTTCAGATATTGAAGGTGTCATAAAAAATCTTTTGCCAGGAAAAACTTATGTATTTGAGGTAATATTTTTTAAATTAGAAATTGTTGTTGTTCATATTAGATGCCTTATAACTAAATATGTTTATATATCAGTTACCGAAGATTTTGAAACTATATTTTATTAATTTTTTTCACTTTTATAGTTTGCTCCTAAATCTCTTTCTCATTTTAAATGAAATATAAGTTTGGTTAATCAGTAATATTTATTAGAAATTTATTTTTCTTTTAACTATGCATTTTCTTCTTTTTATACAATATTAATAAATTGATAATGAAGACACTTTATTTGGCAAGTTTCATCTTATAAAAGCCCAAATATATACTTTAAAAAAATTGAATCTAATCACTTACTGAAAAATGCCTATTTCTTATGCAGATAATCAATATTGCCAGGCATTTGCTTTTAATGTTTCTCATCTTTCGAAAATGAAATGAAACTGTAGATATATGCTTATATTGACTGATGTAATAAACAGAAAATCAAAGAGATATTGTAAGGCTAACGGACATGTGCATTGAAATTGTATCATTTGCATAGCTTTTTAGGGAAAAAGTAGGTACTCCATATTGAACAGTTTATTTGAGAATTAAAAAAAAAAAACTAATTATTTTGATGTTCTAACAGTGAATGCTTATTTGTTATTAAAAATTCGAATTTGATTTTGAAATTTGAATAAGGTTATGGCTAAAAATTACAAGACACATAAAAAGAATCTCTCACACAAAAACATACATTTTATTGTAAAGCAATAGTAAATGCATTTAAATATACTTTCTAATTCTATTTGTCTAAATGATTTCTAATTGTTTTAGTTCCTTTTTTTAATAATAATAATAGTCAAGTAATGATGAATGTTATATTTAGAATAATATTGTGTGTAAATATTATGAAATATAATTATGTTATCTGTGGTAAAACATAAGATTTAAATTATTAGAAATTAAAATTGTTTTCCTTTCTTAATTTAAGTACAGTTTCACGGCTTTGCAAGAAATTGAATGCATTTTCTGAAAGTATATGCACTTAAAAAGAATTTCACACTAAATTCTTTGGGCTAATTCTTCTTAAATACAAATTAATAAATGCTTTTGTTGTTTAGCAAGTCTTTTTTATTTAGCAGTATTATGTTTTTGTTAATCTATGCTGCATATAAAATATGATAGTTTAATAATAAATCCCGAATAATGGTAATTTTTTTTTTCTTTTTTAAACATGCAGCATACTGTTTGAATGGATAATCGAGAAGTATGTCTTCGCAAATTTAATTTATCTAATCATATGTAAATATTTATTATTAATTATTTTTTTATTGTTTTTTAAAGATTCAAGCTCATACAAAAGTTGGACCTGGTGGAAAAGCAACATTGGAACAGACTTTACCTTTGGGAGGTAAAAACTAATTTCCTGTCTCTTTTCAATATATTTCTCATTTTTGCTTCTTTTACTATCAATTCACAAATTTTACAAAAAAAAGTATAGATTTGATATGCTAGATAACTTTTCGTTCTGTGCCTGTATATTGAATTTTTTAAAGTTGAACTTTATACTTATTTTTTCCTCAAATAATAAAACTACTCTCATAAAACTAATGGCATAATCAAAGCATTTTGGTTTTCTTCTGATGTAATAAAAATTCTTATATAGACTTTACGCTTGGAATGGGTCCTCTTTGTCATGAACGTGTATTTGTGTATTGTCTGTTTTTTTCTAAAATCCCATTTTTTCCCTATAAAACTTTCTTTTTAAGTATTTAGACATAGTATACAGTAATTTGATAATATTTGTATGAATTTGGAAAGCGTCTTGAATTTTTTGCAATGCTGATAAAATTCTTTACTGTATAGCTGTTTTATGTTGTTAAATTTTTGATTGTTATATTCTGTTATAAAAAATTCTGTCAAGTGTCTTCTTCATAAATTTCCTGGGAAATCTTTGATAATTGAAAAATGATCTTTGGGTGGGGGAATTGTACATATAGCGGTATATCTCATTTTTAAAAAATACAAAACTACATTTTAATTTGCATATTTATTGATACAACTAATTTGTTGATTGTGAATTTGATTATTTCAAAAACACTATAAGAATATGCATTTAAATGAAATGAATTGAATTGTCTTTGTGGTCACTGAATTTGAAGTGTATTAAATTTATTTTGGTTCATATTGAAATAATTAAAAACCTATTTGTGTATTTATTAAGATACAAACTAACCTTTATTTAGCTCCACCACCACCTGCAAGCAATGTCTTTCCCATAAATGTTGGTAAATCTTCCACTACGGCCAAAGTACAGTTCCGCAAGAATTTCTTTTCTCATAGTCATGGTCCAGTAACAGGTTACACCATAATTGTTGCTGAAGATGATAGCTTAGATTCCAAACAGCAAAAGTTGCCCTCCTGGAATGATGTACAGAAATATTCAAGATGGCCTCCTTATCAAGTATCTATGCTATATATTATATTGCTAATTTATTTATTACTCCCATTTTACCGTTTTTTATTTATAAAATTTCACCTATTGATAGTTTTCATTCTTTTTCTTCATTTGCAAAATCTATACAATCTTTTATTTCAGTTTTAAGAAAAATAAACTTTAAAAAAATAAATTAAAAATAAAAAAAAGTAAATTAAAAATAAATTAAAAATCTATAAAGTTATATTTTAAGGATTATAAAAAAATATATTATAAAATCCATTCCTGTCTCTTAATATTTGAATGTCAAAATATATTCATTTTTAATTTTGAGTGTATTCAGTGGTTAAAGTCTTTTGATATTTATAAATAATATATAAAATAATTCATCTGAATGCAATGGGAATTCCTTTTATAGGTATCTGAACCATTTTATCCTTTCAATGGAACTTCCTCTGTTGAATTCACAATTGGAACTGAAGACTGTGCAAATTCTAAAGGATATTGTAATGGTCCACTGAAGCCTGGGACTAGTTACAAAGTAAAAGTACGAGCCTTCACAACTCCAGAAAAATTTACTGATACTGTGTATTCTTACACTTTTCAGACAGGTTAGTGAAATATAGATAGTTTCGTTATTTATAAATATTTCTTTTTTAGTATTTTAGTTTATTCATATATGTTTGTTACATCTTATTTTTTAAAAAATATTTATGTTTGGAAGCATATTATTTTTTAATGATAAATACTATGAGCTATATATATTGTAAATGTAGCATATATGAGTGAGAGATATGTTTATTATACTACATTATTTCTTCATCTTTTCATATATTAAGAAACATTCGTTTTTCAAGTTTTGAGCAGTTATTGATTTACATTACTAAATAAGGAAGAAACAATGGATAATGTTTCTGTTTTTCATGCTGAAAACTAGCATAGACTGAAAAGTGCTAGTTTCGTGTTGATTGAAAAGAATTCTTTAATGATTTAAAATATATGGCATAGATTTACATTACCATAAATATGTATATGAATTTTCTATTTTGTGAATGATTTTTTTTCTCTTTTTGCTAAGAGTTTAAAGTTTTAACTTAATTGGTTCAAAATCCAAATTAATTCAAAAAATTTTAAATATGAAATTTATTGTTTAGTAAATAATACTGTATTAAGACAGAAATATTGAACGTAGCATAGCAAAAGTCTATTTATGAATTAGTTGTTACAAATGTTTCTAAAACTTTGTTTACAGTAAGGATTTGCAAATTGATTCTGCCTAGTATATTCTTATTATTGTAAAGGAGAGTGATCTTTATCATCTTAACTGCTATAACAAGACAAATAATTGCAGGATATCGTAATAATTTTTAATTATTTCATGCATTTCCTAAGCATTGAAGCATTTCTTACATACTTCTTTTTAGTTAATTTTTTTTATTTATTTTGTGTGTATGTGTGTGATCATAAAAAAAAATATGTTCTCGAATTTATTTATTTTCTCTCTTTTCATAGAAACCGACAATACTGCTATGCTTGCTGGAATAATAGTTTCCCTTGTGTTAGTATTGCTTCTTATCGTTATTGTGGTAGTTGTAAGGCGTAAGAGAAGACATGGACCTTTCGCGAAAAAAGTTGCTGATGGACACATTAAAGATGACTCAATGTCGATTCCTGAGAGTGAAATCATTACCAGGTACGAATTCCATCGATTTTATTTATTTTTGTAATTTCCACAGCAAGATGAAATTTTAAATTTGCCGAGTAGTATCATTTTTGAAGTGTTATTTACTAACATTCAAGATTTATCATTGGCGTAGCTAGTAGGGTAGTCAGTGCAAGTGCCCTGTGCGTCATTACCAGAGGACACAACACTACAGAATAAATCAATTGAATTTAATTAAGAGTATCTTATTTTACCTCTTAATTCATCAGATGTAAAATTAAACTTTTTAAAAACAGAAATAAAGATTTTTCGCACCATTTTAATATTTCTACGTATTTAGTTATCTCGACTAATTCCCAACTGCAATTGTGTAAGAAAATTCTGTACGCAAATATTGTTTCTGATATAAGAAGGCAAGTCATAAACATTTTAAAGTATTTTTGTAATAGCAAGCCTAGGCAAATATCCTTTTCATAGTAAACCTTGGTGAAGAATTCTTATTTTTAATTACAGAATATTAACTGATTGCTTTCATTTAATTTAAAAGTAATAATTTTAGTTGTTTTTCGCAAAAAAAAAATCTTTTTAATGTGAATTAATTTTTTAAAGAAGTGAAAATTTTAAGCTGTATTCTTTTTATGTATTCAATGAATGTGCTGTTGATCACTTTAGTTATTTTTTGAAATGTAATCTCATGAAAAACAAATTTCCAAATATTTGGAAGTATTTTTTAAATAGTCAGGCATTTTAACGACTCTTGAAATGCTTACCCTGGTTAAGTCTTCAACTAATGTTAAAAGAAAAGGAATTCTTCGTCAATAATCAGTTTAAATTTTATATTGCCAACTGCTGACTCTTAATTTCATAAAATAATTATGTTCATTATTTTAATAAAACACTCTTTTTATTTGGATTTCTACTATCTTTAATTCCATATTCAACCAATTTTAAAATTAAAATGTTATCTTTTGTGTTTTATGATATCCCAATTTTGACATATCAGAAATGTTTGTTTACATGAAAATTAATTTCTTGCATGTAATTCATATATATCTATTTGAGAAATTGCTAAAATGATGTCATGATAATAGAATTATTTTAAGAATTTTCTTTTTTTGAAGTGAATAATTCAAGTCATCAGATGATTACAAGTTATATAATTAAATTACTTATTTCGAATAAATGAACAACATAAATTAATAGCTATTGATTTTTTAAACATTCAAAATAAGAATTGCCTTTTGTTTATGAATTTAAAATATTGTAGCTTTAAAAATTATGAAAATCTCTTAAATAATTTATGTATACTGAATATATCATGAAAATCTAATCTTGAAATAAAAGTAACCCACTGCTTAATATCGAAGAGATTTTCTAATATTTGCATCTTTATAAAATTCTGCACTTAGTATTAAAAGATATAACTACATAATGAACATTAAATACATCTCTTTCATCTTAAGGGCATCATACTGATATATCATAAAAATGCTCTGTAAAATATTTTCGAACATTTTAATAAAACATTAAAATAATTAAATTAAGCTGTTTAAATAATTAAAAGGTACTGATAAGTTGCTAGGCCACATTAGTTCAAAAATGTTTTATATGTAATTATTTATTTGTAACTTCAAATCTTTATCCTCATAAAGTTTTGTGTAGTTTGATTAGCTATATATGTTCCCTAGTATTTTTATGAATAAAACATAATATACATACAAAAGTTAAAACAATCAATGTATGCATTTTGTTAAATATTTTTAAACTCCATGCTTAATCTTTAAAAATGTAGTTACGCCAATTAAGATTCTTTACTGTAGATATCAATTTTATAAATGAATATATCATTCATTTCTTGTTATTGCAAATGAATATTTGGAAAGAATATTTGGAGTGAATTTTTGATTTTCTTTTTCCAGCCGTCCTGTGAAACTTAAGGATTTTCCTGACCATTATCGTTACTTGTCAGCAGATTCCGATTTTAGGTTTTCTGAAGAGTTTGAGTTGCTGAAGCATGTTGGACGTGATAAGCCTTGTAATGCAGCTGATCTTCCTGTTAATCGTCCTAAAAATAGATTCACAAATATTTTACCATATGATCATTCACGTGTAAAACTCATGCCATCAGATGATGAAGAAGGATCCGATTACATCAATGCTAATTACATTCCAGTGAGTAATTTTTCTCTTAAACTTTCCTGTTTATCATAACATGTTATATATGCCTTGCTAAGTAGATAGTAGAATTGAAATTTGAATAACAATTATGATTAAAGGAACATCGTTGAATTTTAAATTCTTGTGATATAAATTGAAAACTTTTCTAAATGTATTTTTGAATCAGGGTAGTTTACTTTTGTATTGATATGTGAAGTAATTATTTGGATTAATTATTATGTATTAATACTATTTTTATATAAAAATACTTATTTTTTAATTATAAAACTGCAACTGCTGATTTGTCAAAATTAACTTTTTATGTACCCTTTTTTTCTACTATAATTGGTTTTATATTTAATTTAACTGGCAATCTTTCAATTTGAATAAAAAGATTACTCTGTTTAAGATTCCACCTATTAGTTTGATTGATTTAGTGGAAAATATAAATATTGTAAATAGTAACAGTGTAAAAAAGAAAACTGGGCTAATCGAGACAACTTAAACAGTCTATATCAAGAGCAAAAGTCAAAAGTTATTTAGTTACAAATTAAAATTCATTGCTTACTCAGCATATTACAGAAACAGGGGAATGCTCGACTATTCAGCACGGAATCCATCGTATTCATGAAATTCCTTGGCGCCAGAAGGACTTCAGAATACCATAAAATTGAAACACAGAAATGAAACGTTTAATAAATGCGCTGCTAGAAGCTGATATAAAAAAGTCGTGTAGCATCTATTCTATGCCTGATTATGCTCTTGTGAAAATCAAATGGATCATATCGATTTGCTGCTGATCTGAAGAAATAGTAAGCCCGTCCCAGATGATGTTTTCTTTCTGAGTTTAAATGAAATGACTGAGCCTCAAATTTTTCATAATTATGAATTCGACCTCTGGATTTCATTAAATGTAAATGAAAGCAGACTCCACACATTACAATGGGATATTGTCTAAAGTTTGCATGCTTATAAAGTCTTATCTTTTGATTTAAAGAATGTAAGCGCTAGTTTTCAAAAATTAACGAGTCTAATTTTGGTTATTTAATAAACTTCAAATGTTCTGTTATATTGATGACCTTATAATTGGAAATCAAATTTTTTTTTATTAAGACATTGATAAGCTTGAAATAGTCTCAAAAGATTAAACGAATCGCATTTAAATATCAAACCTAACAAATGTTCGCTTTTACTGTATCAAAGTGGATATTTAGGCCACAAAGTAAGAGAAGAGCAAGTTTTGCCTGATAAAAAGAATTCTGATTCTATAAGAAGTGGTTTATCACCAAAATCGAAAAAGCGTGTAACATCATTTTGTAAGATTAAGGGTTTTTATTAAAACATTTATACCAAATGATTTAAAACTGTCTTTACCTATCACGATTTTAATTAAGTTTAATGGCAGTTTATTTAGAAAGGAGAGCATTCTGCTGTTGAGACTTTGAAAAATATTTAGTTTCGACTCCTTGGTTAAACTTGTTAGACTTCAATAAATCGTTTGCAATGAGTATTGATGCAAGCAAATAGGAATTCTAGGATGCTATAGGAACTATTTTAGTTTAAAAAGGCAAAACGGGATTTCAACGCCCCTTTGTCTTTGTTTCTAGAAATTTTTGCTTTGCAGAAGTTTTGCTTTTACTATTCAGTAGTAAAGAAATGTTGTTTTTGGCATAAATCACTAAAATTATCTTTGTAGATCACTTTTTATTGTGATTATCAGTGTTCATCAAATATTAAAAGCTTATCAAAAAATATCAAAAATATTAAAAGCTTCTACTTCGAGAATGATTGGACGGATTTTATCTTTGCAACAATATTCTTTCTTTGCAGTGCACAAATCTAGTTAGCTACTTTCCAGGGCGTCTTACTGTAAGGATAAGGGAAAATGTATACAAAAAATGGATGGGCTAAAAACACAATATTATTTTTTTAAATCTAGACTCCTGGTCAATTCATAAATTTAATGAGGAAAAAATCCTTTTGTAGTTCAATAAAAGTGGAATTTTCAAAGTATTCTCTTTAATTATTCATTAAGGATAAGCTTTTTCTTATGTTATAGACAGATAACTGGCAAACAAAAATTCAAGTCAAAATAAGTAGTTCCTTGATCTTTAATTCCTCTAGTATTATAACTGTGTCGTTATTCTAGCGCAGTCACACTTTTCTGCCAAAATTAAAAATAATATAATATTTAAAAATAGTAAAATAGTTATGACTTTTCGCCAAAATTAAAAATAGTAAAACAAAACTATTTATAAGCAGGTGAAAAATTGTATTGCATCTTGCTGCTCTTGTTTACAATGTTTTCCATTTCAAAAAATTGCATTAAATATATTTGGTCTATTTTTTACATCGATATTTGTAAATAAATGTTTCCGCCATTGTTATTTCCGATTATTTTACTAGATACGCTCAAGTTGAGTATTTTAAAATATCAAACTTTAGCTTGCAATTCAGAGGGAATTTGTATGTTTAAATACGAAATTAACTGACCCTTTAAGTCATCTTGTTTCAGAAAAACTAGAAGATTGTTGTGAACATGTGCCATTAGCTCTAATGACCTGTAGAAATGCATTCCATTGCACTATACAGGAAGCTTGCTTTTCTTGTTTATTTCAGAGATCCATTTAAACTTTGGTTTAATTTTTTAGGCAGTCCTAGAGCATAAAATGATAAACCTATTTATGCACAACATTTTTTTCCACAATTTCTATCTTTTTTCTCTGATAGAACAACATCTGGATAAAATCGATTGTTGTTATTCTAAAAATTTGTTTAATTTCAATTAGATTGGAATTGGTTATTTGGTGTATTCCTAGGTTCAAAATTCATACATAAAACTCTCAAAATACCAATTACTAGAACTACCAATTTAACAAAAATCAAAAAGTATTTACTTTATTATATCAAGGCCACATTATTGAGATGTAAAATCAAAGAAGTTGTGTATTTTTTTTTCTCTTTGTGCTCTTAATCTTAAATGGTTTGAATCAAGGTTTTTATGTATCAGAAATGTTTGAATAACTGTTCTTGCAAAGATTTGATTTTGAAAAATAAACTGTGAATAAATAATTATGCTGTTTCATGTAAAATTGGATGTTATATTACATTGCTCTTGAATAATTAAAATTTCATGTGTAACATTAATGAATTTTTCCTCTCTCTAACTACAAAGCCTGATTTAAAGTGAAAATTACTAAAATAAAATATTGTTAATTATGATTTTCAGATTTCTCTACGTTTTTGATTCAGTATTTATCTCATTTGAGATCTGTGTGTTGAAAATTCTAAAATTTTTATTATATTCAATTAGAATATTGAATAGGAAAATATGGTTTAACATTATCTTCTTGTTCTGATATAGGGATATAATTCTCCCAGAGAATTCATTGTCACTCAAGGTCCACTTCATAGTACAAGGGATGACTTTTGGAGGATGATTTGGGAGCAAAATTGCAGAGCCATTGTCATGCTGACCAGATGCGTAGAAAAAGGGCGAGAAAAATGTGATCACTATTGGCCATATGATACTCAACCAGCATATTATGGAGATATACAAGTCACTATTCTTAATGAATCTCAGTACTCTAAATGGACAATATCAGAATTTAAAGTTTCAAGGGTAAGCTTTTACATTAAGTTGATAGTTAAAATTTAAGGATAGTTTATATATATTAAAAAATGAAATTAAAAACCTAGGAAATATTTTATTTTCAATTTTACTTTTATTTATTTTTGCAATTTTACTGTAAACAGTGAGAATATTTGAGTGTTCTCAGATTCTTATTTAGTTCATATTTTATTCAACTTAATGAATGGATCAATATTAAAGAACATGATAATGAGAACACATAATATTGTATTAGTATGCTATGTCCTTTAAAGTGTGCTTAAGGTGAAATGCTAATTATTTTTCAAATTTCATGTTTATTCATATGAAATTTTCATTGCAATATTTTTAATTTAAAAAGTATAAATATTCAGCACAACTTTTTAAATTGTTAAGATATATTTCCTTTGTTCAAATATTAGAGCTTCCAAAATCATGTATAACTTACAAAATTATTTTTATGATATTGAGGAAACCAAGTAATACTTAGAAGTTGTACATAGAGGTGTTTTGCAAGTATTTTTAAGTTATAATAATCACATTCTTCACTATCGTTAATTAATTATTTGTTATGAAATGCAAGATTCTCTGTTGATTATTTTATTAATTGTGCAAGAGAATCATTATTGACAACTGTCTGATGATCCGATTCAGATAATATGCTCGCAGTTAATTCTTTTTTTATTAATAAATATTTCAATGAAACTGCATTCTTATTTTTTAGAGAAAAAAAAACCTTGTAGTTTTATGGTGGTTATGTTTTGCTTGTATAACGCATTTTTCTTTCGATTAGAATGAAAAAAAGACACATTTATGTGAATGTGTATTTTGTTTGAAAAATTATTTCTGTAATCTTTCAAATAAAGTTTTTTTGATGAAAGTGAATTAACATCCTAAAATTTCATATTTGACAGTTGATAATTTTAATAAAACCTTCCATATATCCCCTAAAAATGTGAATTTTTTTCGTCCAGTTATACTTTGTAAATAAAAAAAAATCTTAAATTCCGGCATTTCCTTGAAAGTTTTAAAAATGGCTAGAAGGATTTAAAAAGTTTACTTTAGTTTTCTCCCATCATTCTTTGGCATTTTTGGTGTTAAATTCGTTAAACCCTCTCCACTGATGAACCACTGTTATTTATTTATTATCACCATTATTTTGAGTGAATTGTACGTCCAGGTCAGAATTTCTGTGTTAAGTGTATAGGTGGAAGCTTAAAATATTTGTAACCTTGTTTTCAAATAGTTTATGATCACATCGCGAACAGTAAGTATGTCTTATTTTAAATAATACATATACAAAATCTTCATTCAGTTTCTGATAATAATGTATCTGTACTAAGGTTTTTTTTAAAAAAAAAAAATCACATTTTATTAAAATAATGCATTGCATGGTTTGCCATACCAAAATACTTTGATATACTACACCATATTATGTGTCAGAATATGGCATGACTCACCAACTTGTGCACTGAAGCTTGTATGGCATCAGATCTACAATACACTGTCCTTATAAATGAATGATTGAAAAACAAATGCTTCTTTTTAGAACAAACAAATTTATTTGCAGTTGTGTTAAATATTTTAAACATAGCGACTCACTTCTAGTCTTCTTTTTTTTTTTTTTTTTTTGTAGAACTAACCTCAAAATAGAACAATGTAAGTTGAAGCTGTCTCAGCTTGTGTTTAGAATTTTTATTTAGTAGAAATATAATTTTTCATTATTTTTTGAAGAAAAACTTAATTTGCTTAAAATTTATATTTTCTATAAACGTTGACGCTGTTTTCTTTTGAATTCAATATTACTTTTTTCTGATGAAGGAGAATTTTTTCTGATTAGATTTCGAATTGTTTAGAGTAACAAATTTAAGCTTATGTATTTCAATAAAATCATTTATTATGATTGAATAAAAAGTAGACATTCATCAATATTATATGCCATGTTATGTAGGTTGAAGATTTCAAAGTGTTTTATGCATTAAATTTTAAATATTTTCTTTATTTTAGGGTGACCAATCTCGCATCATTCGTCATTTTCATTTTACTACATGGCCAGATTTTGGAGTTCCTGATCCTCCACAGACTCTTGTAAAATTTGTTCGAACATTTCGAGATAGAATCTTGCCTGATAACAAGCCTATTGTTGTTCACTGCAGGTTATTAAGCCTTTTAATATTTTCTTTAAACATAGAATCATGTTATGTTAGAATAAATAGTGAAACTTTATATTATGGAACTAAAAAGTAATTTTATTTTCTTATTTTTAGTGCTGGTGTTGGAAGATCCGGTACTTTCATTGCTTTGGACCATATTCTTCAAAAGATTCATAAACATGATTATGTAGATATTTTTTCAATTGTTTATGAAATGAGAAAAGAGAGAGTATGGATGGTCCAGAATGAGGTATGTCTTTAAAAAATCCAAAATAAATCTCCTAAATTTTTTTTAGTACTTAAATATAGATTTTACTAAAGTAATACTGGCAATTGGTGAACGCGGTTGAAAAGTGCTCGAAAATTGTTCAATCCAATTATAGATATATTGTTTGTGTACTGGTTGGGAAGAAAAAGATTGTTGTGAAGAATCTAGGTTTGTTATGTGTGATTCTTCACATAATCCTGCTATTCGGGGAATATTGCCCATACAATATTCGTGAAATGAAAATATCCTGAAGTGTCATTTAATCTTGTTGAATTGTCACTTTGGGTGACATTAGAAATGAATGAGTACAAAGCAATTTTCTTTGTAGCTTATATAAATTAGATTAAATAAATTAAAAAATTCTCTGTAATTATATCTTTTGTTGATTGTGTTTTGGTTTGTGTTGCATTTTAATCTGAAGATTATATTTTGTTAAAGCAGAAGGATTTTGAGAAATTCTTCTTCCCACTCCTACGCTAGCAAAGTTCAACGATTATAATTAGTGAAATCATTTTTAATTGCATTTGATTAAAAATAAATGAAGACTAAGTTCAATAACGAAATAAAGTGTACTTAAATTTTTGATAAGTTTAATTGAATAAAATGAGAATGTCTAATCAATGAAATAAACTGTGTTTTTTAATACAAGCCATTTTTTTTAATATGCTGTTTCCCATTTTATAATTTAGATGTTTGATTACAAAATGAAAGGTTGTTTACTGTTGGTTTATGAGAAAATTTGATATTCTTTTATTCCTTTTGTAACAAATATCTTAAATTTTATCAATTTTAAATCTTGACTCATAATATCTTGAGAAATTTATAAAGATTTTGAAAATTTTGTCTTGTAATTGAATTATTTTATGCATTTATTGAATCATAATACTATTATATCTGTTGTGCATTTTCTTGATATGAAAAATGTTTATTTTAGCAACAATACATTTGCATTCATCAATGTCTCATGTGTGTGTTGGATGGTAATGAAGATATGGACCCATTACGACAAGAAGTTCATGAGAATCAAGGTTATGAAGGTAAGGCAAAAGTGTGAGCTTATATTTAATTGAAATTTAGGATATTATTCATTCGAAATTAAAGTATCGAATTTCGTGTAGTGAAACTATTAGTTTTCAACGAAGATTTACCATTTAGTTCAAGGTTTTATTTTTTTTAATGAGGAGTTTTTAAATCGCTTAAAGATTACAATATGATATCCTTTAGACTACAACATGTAGTTATTACCTTATTTAAGTATTATACCAGAAATCTTTGAGTGTATGTTACAACATTGAGTAATTATTTGAGTATTTTATTTTCATGCGACTTCTGTTAGAATTCCGACTTTTGAATTACCTTGCATTAAATAAAGGATTTTATTACGTAATAATGATGGGGAAATAACTAATAAAATTATTCTTTCAAAAGAATTTTAAAATTATTTTTCTTTTTCTTTTGTAGATGACGAAGGAATAGCAGAATCGGGTATTTGATAGTTCCATTTTGACATTTTCATCGGAAAATCCAAGCAGTGACATTTACTCATCAGTAAATGTAATATACACTTCTGAAGTGTATAAGAAGTAATTTCTGTGAAATTTTAATGAACACTGATTATAATTACGGGAAATGATTTGCTGAATTTGTGACTATTTATTGTAATCCTAATATAATATGCTATTTATATCGAAATTCAGCTACAGTTATTTTATGAATTAAATACATCTACAATGAGCAATAAACAATGAGGTTGCAAATGTATATACTAGTTGAATTTTGATTTAATATTCTTCCAATAGCCAGTATAATCGCATGAATATTTTCTAAGTCATGTGTATGATATCATTCTCGGAGTAGACTATTTTTTATAATTCATATACTAATATTTGCATGTTGAGATGTTGGTAATATATGAGTGGCTCAATCACGTATTGTGAAACTATAATCATATATCCATTCCGATTTTAATATATAACTTTTTCAGTTTTCTGTGGTGTGATAAGATTTTATACTGTTAACCTTACCTTATACTTTTAAACACACGAAGGTACTATAAGGAAAAAAAAATTCAACTTTATTTTTCAGTAACAATGTGGCCAAAACATTCTGTTCATTGTGAACTTTTAATTTTACTGTATTATTATGTATATAACTGAGAAATAAAATTTTATTTTGTACAAGAGTTTGCATGTTTACTGAAAAATAGAACTTAGTCATTGCAGTATTCGACAAACTGAACGAAAGTGTGTCTTTTTCCACAACACATTTGAGGTAAAGTCAACGAAATTGTTGAATTCTCATAAGTTTAAAATAACAAGAAAAATTTGAAAAGAAAAATGAATTGCTTGCTGATTTCAGACGTAAGTTTTGAATAAATTTCTTTTATTTTAATAAGAATATTTGCTTGTACATTGTAAAGTAATTTACATTTTAACTTATTTAGTCAACTGCTTGTTCTTTTTTTCACTAAATGTATCTTTTTATTTTTGCATAATTTAATTATTCCTATAAAAAGTGAATTAATGAAAGAACATGAGGTGAATAACCTGTGTATGTGAAAAGTTTGTTTAAAAGTAAATATTAAAAGAATAATTACTCCTTGAAAGTAGTTCTTGTTTTCAAAAAAAGTTAATGTTTTCGTAAGCAATAATTCGAGATTATTTGCAAATATATGAAACTTTAATCATACAAAGTAATTGATTTTATCGATTTTAAATGTTTTAATTTGAATATTCTTCAAAATCATGTACTTGTTTTAGTTTCAATTTTATTCAAATTTATGTGACACTTACATTAAATTCACGTTTTAACACATGGATATCTCTGATAAAAAGTAATACTTGAGTAAGCTTTTAAATAAAGATAAATACAGGGAAATGACTTGAAATAATAGAATATAGATTGATATTGATTTCTTCTTAAATTGAAAATTTAATTCAGCTTAAGATGATGTACTTTTTTTTAAAAATAAATGCTTTTATATTTTTTATTTGCATGATATATATATATGCATGGACAAGGTGAAATGTTTGAAAAACACGAAATACCTTTAATCGATTAGTAATACACTATATTAGTATAACACTATAACCCTGAGGAATTTTAAAGGTTCTTTGATTCTAGAATTTTTCTTCATGTTGTTATTGAAGAAACATTTATAAAAGTTCTTAAAAAATAATTGAAATGACCATATTTTTTTTCTTGTTTTAAATTTATACAAAAAATTTTATATTCATTCTAATTTGTTAATTTTGTATTTTTGTTAAAAGATACTGATGCATTAATTTTTTTCTTTATTCTCTGATTTGAGTCTTAATACATTTTAAGGTTAAATTTTTTTTGAAGCCATTACTTAATAGAAAGAACCGAAAAAGAAATGCAATGCCCCCCCCCCCGTCTTACAGGCCTAGTATATTAGATCCAAATTAAACAAGGTATAGGTAAATAAATGTTATTTAAACTAATCTTTGATCAAGAAGGTATCAATACAGTGCAGTTTGATTGTGCACATGGATATTTATCCTAAATTAACAGATACTCTCAAATATTTGTTCAAGGTGGATTCTCATTAAAAACTTGATTTTAATACTCACAGAAAATTTATATAGATTTATTGTTCACAGTCTTTTTAGTTATCAGTTTTTTTTTCTTTCTATATTGAATATATTTCATTTGCCTATATAATATAGTTAGTACAATAAAATTTTAAATCAATAAAAATTGAAAAATGCACACCATTCAAATACTAAGTAATGTGGGATGAATAAGATTTTATTTTTTTCTATTACATATATACAAACATTTGTCATGACTAGCTTCACATGAAACAGAGGCTTTTATTTTTCAATCTGTGACTGAATATATAAGAAGCTAATTTAAATAGAGGAATATTTACACATAAAAAGGTCAAATACATATCATAGGATAGTGCGTTATTTCAGAATTATATAATTAAATAATGTAATTTAAAATTTTCAACAGAATTTCTAAGAACATTTCAACAACAAAACAAAACTTAAAAAATATCACAATCTTGAAAAATCTGTCAATATTAAATAATGGTGTCGGTGTTATTCGAATCAGAGTAATTGCAACTCCTCTGAACGAAATATACAATTTTGATATCAAAAACAGAAACAATTTTGGTATCAAACAAAACTTGATAAATTTCATAAATTAAATTAATCAAATTTATAAAAAACCTACAAATATAAAGATGATTGAAACTATCTATGATTTCAATGACAATCTAGACATTTTCATGAGATGAAATGATCATCATCAATGAAAACTGCACTTGAAAATTAACTAGAAAACAAATAATTGTAATCAACTTATTCCGTCCAATACAATGCCAGAAAAAGTTTGATTTTGATTCTGAAATTTCTTATAAAGTTAATAAATATTGGTAAATTCGTACCATTTCCAAAAGGTAACATAGCACCATAATTTTAACTTTTCTATGATCTATTAGTTCAGGAAGTATAATTCAACCCAAAGAATTCCAAAGTACTTTTTATAAGGTGCATTAAATTTCGAATAGACATTTGTTATTAATTTCCACACATCATGGTGGTTGGCTAATTTTTTTCGTAGTTTTTTTTTGTGTTGTAAAATGTTAATCGTAGATCAAGCATACAAATGTTTTGGATGAAACAGGAATAGTTTTTAAATGCATTTATGATATACCAATTTCAATTCGAAAGAATTATCTATCTATTATTGTCATTACAATAACCTTTTTAATTAAGAGAAATATGCAATTTAGATAAATTTTTATAGTTATGGCATTTTCACTTGATTCTAAACTTTAAATTAAGCACAGATGTATTGTTGTTGATTGTACTTTTCGAATAAAAAGCAGAATAGATAATTTAGTGGAAGTACAGTAAATATGAGTTTTATTAACATCGTTATTAATCAAAAATGTTCTTGTTTTATACATTTACATTTCATGTTTCACAATTATTTTTATTAATACATAAGTTAAACATATACATATAATTATAATTAATATTTTTATTATTTTGTAATATTAGCACTTTAATTCAAATATTTATGTAATAACACTCTAGAGGGACACGAAATGGTAACATAAACGTACATACATAAATAAAATGCTTCTTTTCCAGCATTTTAATTTTTTTTTCCAAATAAAAATTCTATTCCCTGGGATTTAGCACACAAAAAGAAGTTCCATCTCCAAAATTCATAACAATATGTGGATCAAGACGATTGAAAGTTTCGACATAATTTTCGAATTTGCCTGTTCAAATCATTTGAAAATTCTTTCATGATTCGTACAGTACAATTGATATGTCTTTTGTTAGTGGAATGGAATGAAATGCTTATGAAACTTGAATGCAGCGCACATTTCGACGAAAGTCCTTTTGGCGATGCGATGGCATTTCAAAAGGATTCTCTCTTAAATGCAAAACATCCGGGCATGATTCATGGGTTATTATATCTTGTGCTTTAGAATATAAATATGAGCTGTTGCTAAACCATTTCTGTGTGGAGCAAATTTTTGATTGGTTTGTGAGTGTACCAAATGATGAGCCATGAGAAATGATTCCAGGACATGATTGAACTCTGTATAATCCTATTTTATCAACACTATCACAAAACTGATATGAACTCTTGCTTAAGGCAGAATCATCTCTTTGCAATGGACTGCATTCTCGAAACCATAACGTTCTGACTTTCATTTGATTACAAAAAGAATCAGAGAAGGGCTCATACTTTCGCTTATCCCTGGTAGGGGATCCACTTTCAGTGGTGACACTTGCATCAAAATTGGCAACTCTCTTTCTTGGCCAAACCCAACCTGGGGATATGGGCACACCAGAATCATGAAAACTGTCTGGATCTTCAGATGGAAAACTTGAGCCGCTTGGACTAGAGGGTTCTGTGGGTATCAATGGTAGGAAATATAGTTATGGCACATAATATAGGCAAGAAAACATTGAAATTCATTAGAGTAGAATTGATTTATTTATAGACGTTACTGAAAAGACCCTCCTCTGCTTCTTGAGTAAATAGCTACCGTTTATTAAATGCAATATTTCATATGCAGATAATGTGCTATGTATAACATTTTAAACAAATGGGTAAAATGTATGCACAATAATTTTTAATATGCCTTCTGTAATCGATAACTATGTAATGCCATAAAAAGTTGAATAATTGAAGTGCAAAAAAAGGATTATTTAATGAATCTTAAAAATTAATTTGATGAGAAAAGCTATTATATTAAAACTGTAGAATAGGTTTAAATGTACACTTTTGATTTGAAATAATTTTATGCTATTCTATAGAAACCGTTAATAAAACATAGATTTCATGGAAATATAGAAGTAGTTATGTACAATTTTCCATTTTGTACTTGAGAGTTTGGGGGAGAATACTTTTTTTTTTCTCACAGAATAGCTAAAATCAAGCTAAGATATTTATTAAACCGATATGCATGTGTGTGTGTACTCACACGTTTTAAATTAGGAGAAAATAGAAAAAGATTTTTTAAAAAGATAAATGCATTACTGTTTTTAAAAGTTAAACATCTTTAATAAATGTTCTATTATTATCCATTGAAGAAGTAGAATAAGAAGTAGTAAACATTTATTTTTACAGAATGAACGTCAAGCCCCTCTCACTAACTGTATTGATATGACATTTTCGACGTTATTTTGGTAACGTACCAAGGTAATTTCAGCATTCTAGTAAGGGATAATTTGCAGGAATAATGAATGATTAGTAAACTCCCTCTCACTTCTTGTGGAAAATAAATCTATATTGTTTAAGTTCTGCTGTTCATAATGTAAGCATCTCGATTGCAATATGTAATATTTGTTTTTGTCTATACTTTAGCATTAATGTCATATATATGGCTAAAAATTAGTTACTTCTTTTTTATTTTGTTAGAATAACACAGTTAAGGTAAATTAGTTTTTTAGACGACTAATATGATGACATTTTTTAACCAACTTTTACAGGTTACAATGCTATAATTTGAAATTAATTCCTTAATAGTATCATTAATTTTTTATTTGGATCTAACCATCATTCCTAGTAGAATGAAATAATATAATATAATATCAAAGTAAAATTCTCCCATCCTGCATTAAAACAATTTGATATTTCTGCAACATATTATTTCTTCTTTCATGCATTTTTATATGAATTTTTTTAAGGATATGGCATTTAAAACTTTTTTACGGCTTTGGATGCCGAGAAGTTAATGATAAATAGTGATTTGTATGTTGTTTTTCTTGTAATTACAAAAATATGCTCGTTTTTTCAAAATATTAAATTTTCTGTTCAATTTCTTCTTAACATTTAAGAAACGAAAGATGATAATACTTCTAATTTTTGGGTCATGGCAATTTTTAATTTTTTCATTTGTGTCAGACAGGTATTGGCTTAATGCATCAATGTTTTGTTTTGAGTCCCGCATTAACAATATGTATGCAAGTTACTTAAGTCAATGTATGTAAAATAGAACGAAGTTTCGATATTAGTGACAGAAATTTGGAATTTTGTGTCAATTGGCATCTTTGTATTGATAAATAGATTTTGTTTTTCTCCTGTATATGCCATAAAAGATGTCCAGAGTTTGTTCCCTGATTGTAACTGAAATTCAAGAGATGTAATTTGTGGTTTCAAATATGAAAGTACCTAAATGAAAAAAAAAGTTCATTTTATTCGCTTCGTAATCTTTGCCTGGCATTTAGAGTTATAGGTATCCTATTTTTACCTGTCTTGTAGGCTTCCTTTTCCATTTCTAAATCCTCCAATAAATGACTTTCAGATGGACTTAATGGGCTCCTCGGATTTGAAGGCCACTCAGATGCAGCAACATCGGGAAGGGACAAAGGAAAAAATGATCTATCTGGAGCACCATCTTTGGCATTGAATTTTGATGTTAGACCTCGATTTCTGGGGATAGCATCATCCTCTAATTCTTCGAGATCGATATCTAATCTGAATTGCTCAGATTTCTTACTCAATTCGCTTGTGTTGTCTGTGCAGTCTGAACTTTCACTACCAAAGCCAGAAGTACTAACGGAATCTGAACGTTTATAGGAATCAGTATTTACTGAAATAGGATGAGGAGATGATGACTTAGACGGACATGCAGATTCACGAAACACAAAATATGGCTCTGTTTTGTCTTTATTCAAAATTAAATCTTTAGATTTATTTGTAGAAATATTATAAATGCGTTTTTTGCTACACTCACTCGGAATATTTTCGAAACCTTTTATCTCATCTGCGTTTCTGTGAAGCGACTTATCCTCGATAAACTGCTGCTGACTGGACTTGACTTTGACTTTTTGCTGCTCTTTTCCCTTAAAAAACTCTAAAGTCTTACTGCTTGATGAATAAGATTGATGAGAAAGCGTTTGGAGGGAGAATCTTTCTTCGGTCCCAGATGAAAAAGTTGCTCGATATTTTTCAACAGAAAATTGTGCAAATGGATCCCCATGTTTTCCATCGCCACCACCATAAGCTGATCTAACTCTCTGTCTGATAGATGTCGCAGTTTTAAGATCTTTGTCTGCTCCTCCAGTGGAAATCTCGGATATCAGAGCATCACACTTAATCTCTTTAACTGGTGACAGGACTTTGGATGTTGTTGAAATATTGCACTCTTTCGTCTTTCGCTCAGAAATAATGCCTTCATCCCTGTCTCTCAGCCAATCTCCATAACAGCTTTTACTTCTAAACTGTCTAAAATCAGGCATTGGTGGATGATTGTCTTCATTACTTCCAGGAGTTTTTTGGACATCGAAACTTAGCTTAGCAAGGGCAGTTGTAGGAGACTGATCACCACTTTTTGGTTGGAGAAAGAAATTGGAAGCCTCGTCCTTTTGAGGACTGATGTTTAATGACAGCTTTGAAGTCCTCATGTCTGTCCTACATACACGTTTCTTACTGCATAATGGAGGGGCGGATGATACCTCTGGTTTCATTTCAAGTATATTTTCTCTCCTCAGCTGTTTTTCATACTCCAAAAGCTGCCCCAAGAAGTTGAAATTCGGCGAAATTGTTGGCCGCTTAGACTTTACATACCTAAGGAAAATAATTTTGAAATTAGATCTGCTCAAAGGGTTTTTAAAGACATACATTTTTTTAGAGAAAATATTAAAATTTAAAGAAACGTTTTTGAATCATAATGTTATTTCCAGCATAGTATTTACGATTTCATTAGCTAACTTTAACAAGAACAGAACTAATTTCATTTAGAATTCCAATATATCAATCAGAAATATCCTTTAACAGAAATATATTTAAATATAAATTTGAGATTTATGTTCTTTGATATGGCTTGTTCATTATGATATGTAATATAACATTCTAAATTATTATTTATTTTCAAAATATTCATTTTATACATATTACTTGCAAGACTATCAAGTTTACAGAAACATGTATATGTTACAGATAGTTTTTGTTAACTTTTTTACAATGTTAGCATTTAAAGCAAACGCCGCTACATAATTTCAGTATCATATGTAAATGGATAATTAAGAATTTGCATTAAAAATTTGATATGACCCCCCCCCCAAACCCCCAACAACTTAATCACATTCCATTTTACATATTAGTAGTGGTATGGTGCTGTGTTCATAACGCCTCAGTTTGCTGTTTCATCCAATTTTAGTCAGATGATTCTTAAGATGTCAAGATTCCTCATTAATGTAATGTCATCGTAGAATATTATAAAGATCTTTTGAGTGTCTGTTTAGCATTTAGCATGTAAATAACGTGTCTTTTACTAAACTGTGTCAGTAAGTGAGTTTTACAAATAAACATGAATCCTCTTTAAGGTGAAAATAGTATAAAGTATTTATTTTCTTAGCAAATTAGGCTATATTTATAAAAAGTAGTTTCAACACATGAGAAAATTAGTATTTATTATACAATCAAATCATGCTCATCACCTCTGGTGGTGAAATATGGAACTTGATGCCACTTATCACAAAAATTATTCTAATATGGAGAGAGGGGGTGTCAATTAGAAAGTTGTTCTGAGTATTAGATTTATTAAGCAATGATACTTCATGTCCATGAGTAGTTGAAATCAATAAGGGGGAAAAGTGCAAATTTTAATTGAAAAGATTACCATTGACACTAGCATTGATTTTATTCAGGCAAGTAAACAAGTCTCAAATCACTTGCTTCTACTGAAGTAAAAACGAAATATAAATCCGTGTTTTTCTGTTTAAGTCATTCGTTTACATAGAGTATCATTGCCTACCAAATCGAAGTCGCTAAACAAATTTCTGATGACTTTCTTCATATATTTGCAATAGTTTTCAAGATAAAATTACTAAGTTCCATTAGATGATATTGCATGAGATGCAATATGCATTAGATGACGAGACCAATCCTAATATTCCTATGAACTGTCTTAACATCTAATGCATACACACTATTCTCTGTGTAAACGTTCACTATTAAAATTGTAGTTACATCTATTAACAAATTAAATGGTAGTATAAATTGCAAGATTTTCACTCTTTTTATCCACTTAATATACATATTATATGCATATTTTATAATCCTAGACAAAGATGGTGGTAAGAAGAGATTAAAAAGGACACAATGCTTACTTTGCATAACGGTACAAAGATTAAACCACAAGCGTATTAAATTAATCTTACCTATATCCATCATCAGATGAAAGGCGTAGATATCGCATTACATATGCAATTGCAACTGTTGCCGACCGAGAAATACCTGCTAAGCAGTGGACTAGAACACACCCATTTCCTTCACGAACTTTATCTGAAATAAAAAAAAATAGTCATTTCTCAAGGGAATATTTTTGCTACAAATTAATGAAAAGTCCATTTGTTGAAAAACTTTGTTCAAAATCTTGATATCTTGTAACATTAGTAGTTTGTATTCTGGATGTAACTGCTACTAGATGTTTCACTAATAATTGTTTCAAATCTTCACTGGCGAAATGATGCATTATTTTGTATATTGGTTTAGCTGCAAATTAAAATTTCTTTTAATAGTTTAGTTACTTTTAAATTCATCAAAAGTAAATGAAATTTCAATGAAAAATGTTTTTGATATCAACAAAATAGAATTAAAAAAACATTTGAAATCATCTGCTTTTGGGACTTGCTTTTCACATGAACATTATTCCAAGAGTCAAGAATTAGATCGTTTCTGACAGAAGCATTCGTTCATATCAAAGGATTATACACGTTCAATCTAATATTACCAGCGCCAATTACTTCCATGAATTAAAACAAATATTATCAGTACCAATTACTTCCATTAATTAAAATAAATATTATCAGTGCCAATTACTTCCATTAATTAAAACCAGGAAAAAGGTACTTTCGTACCTTTCATTACCTTCACGACTGGCCGTTATTAATATTATTATTTTGAATTGAATATTATTTTGTCTATTTTGTATTGAGTATTATTTTGTCTGTGAGCCAAAATATTCACACGAAATAAAATGATTATTTAGAGGATTTCTACTATATAAAATTTTTTCTTAACTATTATTAAACTTAGATACACATATAGTATTCTCAAAATAACACAGACAAGGAATTTTCTGAAATAAAAAATAATGTAATCATCGCGAGCACAAGTATACTATAACAAAGAAATATAGCATAAATTTTACAGAAATTTTGTAAAAAAAAACTAGCCCTAAAATAGCTGGGCTTTTGGATTATTTTATATTTAAATTCAAATTTTGGATCAGATCCTTTAAATTATTTTGAAATTCCAATCAGACATGTTTCGAAGTAATATTTGTAGAATGTAATGACTATAATGAGAATAAATTCTGCTCCATTTACTGCTCTAATTCTTGAAAAATTGAAAATTTATGACCATAGGCATATACTTCTCATATAAGTATTCATTAAAGGCTTTGATGTTGTTGTTTTTAATGGCCTTTTATTTAAAATAAAAATAATTAAATCTACTCACCTAAGAAATTGAAAGCTTCTGGAAAGTATGGAAGCAATTTTTCACTATAAGTGTCATTTACAGGAATACGCATGAAGTGACCTTCGGGGACAAACTCTGGCTGAGGACAGGATGTGCTAACATTTAGTTCATAAGTTATGTTGTAATCCTATAAAGAAGGACGAAGAAGAACTTAATATTAAGAAAAACACATTAAAGTTTCAATGAAGACTGTCTAAATTTTTGAATAAAGCTCAGTTCCTTTTTGCATCTTTCTTCAAGCAGCTCAACATGACATATAATTTTATACAAATTAGTACAGCATATGACGATCCTATATGTTATAATATCATACAGCCTTTTACGGTCCTATATGTTACAACATCGTACAGCCTGTTACGGTCCTATATGTTACAATATCGGCATGTTACGATCCTATATGTTACAATATCATGCAGTCTTTTACGATCCTACATGTTACAATATCGGCACGTTACGATCTTATATATTACAATATCGGTATGTTACGATCCTATATGTTACAATATCGTATAGAAACAACTTATCATATACTAGTATAATACTTCACAAGCTTTTCAAGTATTGTACAATATCTATTAGTACAATACCGAAAAATATTATTCAGCTTATTGAAATATAATACTTGGCTATAGTACAGAACAACGTCTTGATACGATACAATTCAATAATATACAATATGTTATGGTATTGTACAATACCTTATGGCACAAAATTGCATACATAATATACAATATGTCAAACAATTTCTAAAATCAACATACGGGTTCAGCCAATAGTGGCGCCATTTGCAACACTTATCGTGCATGCTTCATCCATCTTAACTATCAACTGACGCTCTGCCAAAATCTCAGTGCCTTTGTTCACTATCTCATACGATACTGATTTTCCTTAAAGAAGCACATTTTTTGTGTGTAAATTTTCATGAGGAAATAAAGAGCTATAAGTAAATTTCATGAAAAATGTGAAAAGATATAAGTGAAACCTATCATTTAACGTAACAACTTTACACCAAGTTTTGCTTAAGTAGATCTTATGTTTTTTATTTGGAACAAACTTTTTATTGAAGGAACAAATATTCTAGAAGATAATAATCATGCACGATGATCACATTAGCAAGAACAACAGAAAATATAGAAAAAGGCATTATTTCGAGACAAATCATTGAGAATGGTGGCAGAATATTTGAACATAAACAAAGAAATGATTCTAAACCATCCAATGCGAAGATTTGAACAAAAGAGAAGTCTATGTTAATTAATAGTCACAATTCATTTCAAAAAAATTTTTTTGGTCAAATTAACATTTCCTTGTTAAATCAATTTTCGTATTCACCTGATTTAGCACCTTTCGACTTCCACTTATTATTAAATAAAAGAGTGTCATTTTGTTGTAATTGTGCTAATACAAACAGCTTCGTCACGAGCTTTTGGGGGTAATCTCACAAAATGAACTAGAACAGGCATTCGAGTCGTTATTAAGCCACTGTAATAAACACATTGAAGTCAAAGAAGTTAATTTTACATAAAACATTTGTTTTCATACTTTTCATTAGTTTTCATTTAATTTTATAAATCTAGTTTTAAAAATTATTTGACATACTGTATATTTTACAATATGATATTGTAACGTGTTAAATATTTTATTATTTTATATCGTGAATATTGAACAATATTACTGTATTATTAGAGTTCAAAATTTTTTTTAAAAAAATAATAATCTTACTTTAAGAAGTTCTTTGTTCATTGCATCGAACTGTGAACCCAAATACAGAAATGGCAAAATTCTTGTTGGACCTTGATTAGCTATGGGCAAGCAGGGTTGAGAAAGGGATGTAAGGGGCGGGCATTTTCGAGTTTTATCCTCACATAGATCTGGATAACACTCATGGAAATCGTCAAAACCACCTGTGGAAAAGAAAAAGTAAATACTATTACATTAAATATCCACATGCACGTGTAAAGTGCAAATTATTCTTAAAAGAATGAGCATATATATGTAGACATAATTTTTAAAGCAGAGTCGTGGCCGAAGACAGAGAAGACCTTATATTATTAAGTTCGTTTTATTGCACCCCAGAGGCACGCATTAAGTGGAAGCGACAAGCACAACACAGACTGACAGAAAACAAAGTGAGGAGAAGCTAGTGAAAATTTTATCCCTGTGAATATACACTGGGAGATTTTAATAGGGACTTCCAACACGTGCCAATCACAAGTAAGAAAATCATAGGGATCTTTTAAAAGAATGTGCTTAGCTGGACAGTATTTTATCCCTTCACTAGGAGTGTGGAAACCTGCCGGCTTTTAGCCGATTCAGCAATTTTGCAAAGTTTCTGTTGAATTAATTAAATAGAAAAGGTGGAATGAGATCAGGAAATAAAATAATATTTTAGCATGACTTTGATAATGATTAAATTAAACTGATAGTTATTAGAGTAATTAGGATTTAATTTAGATTTCAAAATATCATTACACACCCACTCTCTTTTCGTTAAAAATTAACTTACTTTTTAACTGAAAAACTTTTTTTTGCAATGAATGTACTTACATTTGCTTTAGTTATGTTCGACAATGCATGCAAATGTATGAGAAAATATTGAAAAAGGCCCGTAAACATTTCTTTGTCTAAAAGCGCATGAATTTAGTGTTTTGGTATTTGTAAGGTTCCGTTTATCCTCTTCATGCATAATATTAATTAAATTTCATAAAAATTAGAGAATTATATAGCAGTTGGAGTATAAGTCACGAGCAAAAAGTGCATAACAAATGTTAACAATAAACAGAGTAAAATTCCTCTTTTTTCTGTATGTTTAAGTGGGCAGATATATCAGCTAGAGTGCAGCAACGTGTAGAAACTGTTATAATACAATAAACGGAAAAACTTTTTATTAAAAGGTCTTAAAAGGGACATTTGTCGTCGTATAATAATTTGTTTGTTCGTTTTGGTGATGTTATGATCAAGTGTTAATTGACGATAACTTTTGTAAATACCTTCTTTTCACTTACAATTACAACTTGATAAATGTTCATGTCTGTCTAGTAAAATAAATCGAGTTAATAATTCACGTGACGTTATATTCCAATGACAAACATAACTGAGTATGGTATTTGATATCCAAATCATGCTGCCTCACGCTATGCTGGGACATTAAATACTTTTTCCTCCTGCGAGGTCATTTATTCTCTGCATTTGAAACCTATCACGTGAGAATCAAAGTTTTTTAGAACATACAGATCTAATGATCTTGCGTGCTATTATTCCAATAAACATACTATTATTACAAAAATATTTATACAGGTGTTTTTTTCCTCTCTTCCTTTTATTTACAAAAATGGTAAAAAATGCAATTTCCTCAAAACAATTGATGAATATTTACAATTCGAAAAGTAAGTATAACTTTATAAAGCGTTGATTTCATGAATTACCTGCTAATAAATTGACACTACGGAAAGTGAGTTGGA
Organism: Argiope argentata; assembly: GCA_026289955.1. Lineage (NCBI taxonomy): Eukaryota > Metazoa > Arthropoda > Arachnida > Araneae > Araneidae > Argiope > Argiope argentata. Next base: position 2,846,287 of record JAOUZG010012691.1, on the reverse strand, counting down.
GTTTCTTTAGAAGAACGATTGTGAAGCTTTCCAGTGGTAAGCTTTTAACATCTCGGGATGACTGATCATAAACTACAACATCGAGCTTTTCGTCTACATCACAGTGGCAGGTGTGCATCAACAATTCTTTCACAGACAGCTGCAGGAAAACAAAACATTGTTTATTTCCTCTGTTTATATAACACACACTACACTATCTTTCATTATTATTCCGCAAAAGATATTTATTCATCTAGTTTACAATTATGATCGTATTTAAAAAAAGTTTAATATATAAGCCGAACAGACGACATTAGCATTTTCATAAAACGTATTTATTTCACTAGTTTAAAATTTTAATCAATTAAATACATAAATCAAAAAGAGTGAAATCAAAAGAGTTTGAAATACAAAAATTTAACTATAAAAGATATCGAATCGGCGGTAATTGATTTTAATTAGTTTATTTTTAGTACATGTTTTATGTACATACACCTGTATAGTAGAATAATGATTAATTTTCATATTTCGAGATTTCGAATATTTAAAGGTAAATTATTACATATGGAACAAAAATGTTTACACTCACTTTCAATAAAATAATTTAAATATATAGTAGCTTATTGTAAATTGCTTTTTATTGTTAAAAACTTCATTTCAGTAAATCAATAATACAGCAGTAAGAATAGTGCAGTACATTAGAATAATCTAAACATTTGATGTACAAAATTCTTCCATTTGTACATTGAAAAAGATCTCACTTTCAAATTTTCTTTTTTATGTCATTGTGAACAAAGCGAATGAATGCACATCTATTTTCTTACAGACATACAAAATGTGAAAACAATATAATTAGTTAAGAAATCAAACACGAAAGATTTTCATCATTGAAAGAACGAAACATAAATTATAACTAAATTAACAAAAATATTAGTATATATAATATTGCAGAAACATGTTTCAAATTTTAATAAGAACTATTGTTGCTTAAATTTATTTCATTCTTCTCATCCACAGAGTTATGTTATAGAAAAATAAATCATACGAAGGATAAATGTTAATAATGTAATCGCAAATCGTCACTTTTTCCAAATAAATTTGCCTGCAAATGAAGTAACTCACCAGCATCGATGAGTTAAGCTACTATACAAATATTTAATATTTAAATTTAGATAAATTCAAAAATGTTTGGAATTCTAAAAGAATGCGGAATACTGCGTACTTTATCCTGCTGTAAACGTCTCTTTACGATCTTTGAACAGCAAACATTGACAGCTGTGGCTATGTGGCAGGAATTGTGTTCGATAAAAGATCGACCATCTATGATTAGAACCTAAGTAAAAAAAATTCTATCAAACAAATGAATTTTAAAAGAACAATTGTATTGACACAAGAATAATTGACAAAAACATTGTAATTACTTTTAAAGATATGTTAAGAAAAAAAAAAGAAAATTACATTGCACATGCTCTAAGTTGCAATATAAAGGATATTAATAAGTAATGGAATAAATTGAGAAATTTGAAAATTTAATTGAGAGAATATTAATAAGTAATGGAATAATTGAAATTAAACAAAAAATCAAAACTTAATTATTACTTTTTATTATGAAGTTTTAAATTTCAATATCAGAATTATGAATTTTAGCACCACATATTCATTAAAAAGAACAAATAATCTATTCTAATATTTTCTGGTTATATTATTGGTATTTGTTCTATTTGTAGAATTTTTTTCTGTTCTTTATATGTGTTCTAGTTCTAGTATTGTTTCTTCTTTAGCTAATTGTGAAAGAAGATAAATAAACTGTTTTTGTCATGTATTGCTTTATGATACAAGCAAAAAAATTTCCTACTAGGTTTTTTGCTCGGAATTTTAATCATCAAGATAAAAGGCAAATGTATTTTGGCATTGTTTTTGTGTGTGTATAAATACAAATTATTGCAGGAGAAAGGACAAGCCTGCTGTTATAAGCACTTTATCCGTTATTTTATATTTTGATTTGTGTTACATAAAAATAAATAAAGCGAAGGAAAAATATATAAAAAAGTAAAGTTATAAACAAATATAACATAATAATAAATAGATTGCTGATGTTTTATTATTTATTTGCATTCTAAAAAAGTACAAAAATCCAAACTGATTACTTATGCAAGTATTCGTTTTACTGACCTGATTGATGTTTGTTGAACAACACGATATGAAATCAACATTTAAGCTGTTTAACAGATTATAACTGACTCTTGCTGATTCACTGGAGTTTATTACACGACAAGGTGTATTTTTTAATAATTGCTTAAACCAATATAGGATAAATTTACTTGGAATGTATATTACGCTGTTGAAAAAGGTAATTTTGTAAGACTGAAATATTTCATTATCACAATAATTGAAATATTGAAATACTTCACTATCATAAGAATTTCATACTTGTTGAAATATTTCACTATCATAAATGTTTCAAACTTGTTGAAATATTGAAATATTTCACTATCACAAGAGTTTCATACTTATTAAAATATTTCACTATCGTAAGAGTTTTTTACTTTTTGAAATATTTCCCTATCATAAGAGTTTCATACTCATAGAAACATTTAAATATTTCAGTATCATAAGAATTTCATAAATAAATAGATTGCTGATGTTTTATTATTTATTTACATTCTAAAAAAGTACAAAAATCCAAACTTATTACTTATACAAGTATTCATTTTATTGACCTGATTGATGTTTGTGGAACAACGAGATATAAAATCCACATTTAAGCTGTTTAAAAGATTATAACTGACTCTTGCTGATTCACAAAAGTTTATTACATGACAAGAAGCTTTTTTTAAATAACTTCTAAAACCAATATAGGATAAATTTACTTGGAATGTATTTATGTAGTTGAAAAAGGTAATTTTGAAAGATTGAAATACTTCAATATCATAAGAGTTTCATACATGTTGAAATATTGGAATAATTCACTATCATAAGAGTTTCATACTTGTTGGAATATTGAAATATTTC
>JAOUZG010012691.1:2817369-2830863 GCA_026289955.1 Argiope argentata | reverse complement strand
AAATGTCATGTAAAGCTATCACAGTAATATTGTATATGCCTATTTTTTCGGGCATTGATCGGGAATCGGGAAATTCTGGAGCAAGTCTTTTAGGATTATTCATTTAAACAATATGTAGAGTAATTTGGATTCTTCATTTTTACAGAGGCATTAAAAATGGCAGAAACAGATGCACTAGATAGAGGCGGTTACACGAAAATCATGAAAAGTCATAACTAATAATGCTGTGTACAGTGTTTTCGGCAATTTTGTATTGTACTTATCAAGATTATTTACGCAACAACATACTGAAAATCCGGCGATTGTCATTCGAACAGAAAAGTTAAATCTGTCCGAGAAAGATTTCCAAAAAAGAAATCTCATACGTGTACAGACTAATATTTATTACTATTAGGATATATCTCCTTTTTTGGGGGGAAAAAGCTACGGTAGTAACGCTTTAATGACCTTTATTATGAGAACTATAGTTTTCCCGCAGTAATAACTGGAAGAAGCAAATTTATGGAGGAAACTGCGATTCTCTAACAACGATGGTTCATTGCTTACGAGTTTTATTTAAGGAAACTAATATATAATTTTAAAGTTAGTTTAATACATCTAGCTTGAAAGAGAAAGAAACAATAAATTAAATAAATAAAGTAGATTTTACGTATTTTTACGGCTAATCACGATCAACAAATAATTTTAACACATTTTTTATTAGATATAGGTTTCAAACAGGAAAAGTATAAAAATTTAATTAGCCAATGAAAATTTTATGAACTTTAATAGTGAATCGCAAAAAATCCTGATCACATTGTACTTTTAGCTTGTTATATTTGGCGTGATGCATCTAGTTTACTATAAAGAAACGAAAAATTTGACAAATAATGAAAACTATACGGATCTTAATAAAAAATTGCAATTATTTTTTCAGTACTTATTTTTAATAGGATATTTGGAAAAGTAGACAGTGAATTTTCAAAAACATATTCTGCCTATTACAATTTCGATTGATTAGTTAAATTTACATACTATTACATACAGATTACTTAGGCATACTACCTAATTCGCAATTTAAATTATATTATTTATATCTGTTTATTGGGACATGAATGTTTATTTTGAACTGAGTTTTGACCTACTTTTTTCTTCTAGGTTAAAAAAAATCGTTTGTCTTTAAAATGCAAAAGTTTCTAGGTTACAATCTAATTTTCTTAAATTTAATCTTTCGAAATTACAGAAGACACATGCGATTAACCATCCCAAATCATACAAGAAGCCTTACAATATTTTTTAAGTAATGCTCACCTAATAATAGCTCCATATTTAATATTATTTAATTTTATTGAATCAAATGGATGCTAAAAAGAAGGCGCAATTACCTATGAGCCATTTAATGATGAATTACGATAGATAGTACACGTATCTATCGTAATTCATCATTAAATAGTATCATTAAATAGTAGAAATAGTATGGCCAAAAGTTAGTCAAAATAATTTATCTAAATTTTAAAAAAAGAATTGCCCAACATGTTCATTTTTGTCAGAATTTGTTCAATGATAGTGGTTTATCTCTAAATTCGAAACAATTTGTTGAGGCAAGCGATGATTAAGCAAAACTGATAATACCTTTTAATCCACTTTCTACGCTGGATAAGCAATGAAATATAAGTCATTTTGTCAAGTGAATAAAATAAGAAAGATTTTTATTTGAAGATAGCTAAAACAATGAAATTTTAAATTAAGAAAATTGTTATATTTCTTGATTTTAAGTTGATAAGTATCACTTAAAAAACTGATTTAAGATATTACCGAAAAAAGTACGATGTGAATTTTAAAAAAAGAATTATTTTATCTTAAAGTTTCTTCACAATCCGAAAATCGTTTTCAATATTAATTTCGCTGCTTGTAGGATTCTACTCGAATATTTCATAATTTTATTCCATGCATATTAAATTATTATTTATTTTCAATTTTTTATAACAGAAATTTATAGAGAAATTAAATATTTTACATTGAAAGTTGAAAGAAAATAGCAAGGAAAAAAATAAGGAAATTTAGAAATGGAATACATTAAAAATATAGCTATTGTTTATCTGAATAAACATTGTTGGTATTTTTTAATTTCTTTCAGTATAAAAACAGCGTTTCAAAAAACTGAAATAAAATACCATTCTGTTGTGAAGCAAGTGAATAAGATAATAATAATATAAAACAGTTGAGTAATATTATATTAACCAGATAAATGAAATTTATCTCGTTAATTTAATATGAACCAAAATTATTAGATCAAGAAGAGTTAGAATATAAAACTTGACTATGAGAAAGGAGATAAAAATAAAATATAAATAACCACGAAAAATAAATAATAAAAAAATATTTTAAATGTCAGAGAGGTTCATTTAATCCAAAAAATTGAAGCAGATATTTTCAGCATCAATATATCCAACACTTGTATTTAGAACAAAAATATTTTTTTTTTTTGAGAATTTACAGGGAATGCTATATCAGTATAAAATAATCCAACGAATTACTTTATAATACTTTTTATATTTAATCCTTACTGATAATACTTTTTATATTTAATAATTTTATTGGATTAGAAATAATGCAATAAAATACATTTACATCTGTTAATAATGCGTAGTTCACAAAATTGTACGAAATAATTGAGAAACAATTTTTACATTGCCCTAGGGAAGAGGTCAAAGTTGTTTCACCTTGAAAGAATTTCTGTTGACTTTGAGGTCAGATACTTTCCAATGATTTCATAATAAAATTATTTCATAACGCGTTAGTTTAATATTAAAAAAAACCCAAACGTAAGATTAAGAATATACAACACACCATCAGCGTTGTATTTTAGTTCAGTAAATTTGTTTTTAGTACTTTTTGTTGTGAAATTTGTTTTAAGTACAATTTTAACATTGCCCTAGGCAAGAGGTCAACGTTGCCTCACCTTGAAAAAATTTCATTTCACTTTGAGGTCAGACACTTTCCAATGATTTCATACTAAATTATTTCATAACACATTGTTTTAACATTAAAAAAAACCCAAAATGTATGATTAAGAAAGTACACCACCAGCGTTGTATTTTAGTTCTGTAAAATTTGTTTTATGTACTTTGGAACAGAATCAAATGAAGTTTAAAATACGAAGAAAAAAAATCAACGCAGTTCTTAGTATTAACATCTGGAATTCCATTAAATGTAGTCCCTCCCTTTTTTTCTTACAGGTAAGGTTATCGAACATTTCTTCTTTGAAACGTAGACAGTTTTCCGGTGAAGAGTGTGTGGTTATCTCTGTCATCATGAAACCACATCCTCCAAGAAGAGAGCATTCCTCTTACCTCTGGGCTTTCTTCCACTTGCCTCAACATGAATTACTTTGAAAAGTATCGGTATGAAATTCTAAGTATCGGGCTCCATTAATTAGAACAAGGATTTTCAATCTGTACAGGGCGCCACGTGGGTAGGTTAGACAAGTAAAAAAGCCCCCATGGAAATAATTATTGAAAACCAAAAAGAAAAAGAAAAACTATAGGTATGATGACTGAAACCAAAAAAAAAAAAAAGAAAAAAAAAGAGTATGACCAAGACATTTGATTATGTACTCTTCAAGTTCACCGACTGCGTCCAATACTTGAGACAAGTCAACGAATCTCTTATGAACTAAAAAGTCATATTTTGAGTCATAGTGAAAATGATTTTCACAGCATTTTGCATTTTTTCAGATTTGTTTGCATTTATATCAATACATAGACCGACAGACAATTAACCCTTCGACGAATTTGATAAAAAATATCTTTTAAGTATATGCTGATAAAATCGTATTCTAAATTTAATCTAACTGGAATTTTGAGTTTTTGTGCTATCGTATTTATATGCATACGGATAGAAAAACAAATCGGTTTATTATAGATGAATTCGGTCTAAAATTCTATATTTATATATATTTATAGTTTAAGAAAAATATATTCCATTTAATTAATCAAGGACTTTTGTATTCATGGATAATTTTTTTGGCTTTAAAGTCTGGCTAAAAAGTAGAAAATCCTCAATAGCTTGATGTTAAATATTTTGATTATTTATTTTCCTGTAAGTTGTATACGAAAAAGTAAAAAAATAGATTAATTAACAGAAATAACATACAATTAGCACGACTGATATAATGACATCGTTTGCTTAAAAATCTCAAAAATCAACGAAAGTTTACCAAAATTAGAATGAAATCGCAAGAAAATAGCAGGGACTAAAAGTTAAATGGAAAGATGTCACCAAAATATGGAAAATTTTTAATAAGTTAGACAGCGTAGAAATATTTTATACTAAATCAAATATATTATATTATAACATTAATTTTGGTCACTGGAATGCAGTCTAATTTGTGTGAGTCCAGTTTCACTGATATATATATATATATATATATATATATATATATATATATATATATATTGGTTATAGTAAGTAGAGTGATAGTTCAACCAGTCCTCATTGTTTGAAAGCATCAGTTAATAGTCAATGTCCCTTAAAAAATCTTGATTATATTCTGCATAAGATAAATATCATATACCGACACTCTATGCTGAATAAAGACTATTTACTTGATATTGAAAATATTGGTTATTATATGAAATCACCGTGATCTACATGTAAGCATCCATTCTTCTAAAAGGCCAACATGAGTCATGGCATAACAATGCATGTGACTCCTCATTTTTGTATATCATTCAGTATTTGCTAGTTACGTTACGTTTTTAAATAGCGTTAACGTCAATCAGCAGTCAATATGATAAGAAATTTTTGATTGAATACTATATCAGAAAGACATAATAAGCCGATATTCCACGCTGAATAGAAAGCATTTACTTGATATTAAAAATATTGGTCATTATATTAGAAGCAAGTATCCAATCTTCTAAAATGCCACCATGAATCATGGCATAACAAGGTATGTGACTCCTCATTTTTGAATATCATTTAATATTTTCTAGTCACGTTACGTTTTTACTTAACGTTAACTTCAATCAACAGTCAATATTACAAGAAGTTCTTAGTTGAATACTACATCGGAAAGGCATAATAAGTCGATATTCCATGCTGAATAAAAAATATCTACTTGATATTAAAAATAATGGTCATTATATCAAGTTACCGAGATGTAAACGCAAGTATCCAATCCTCTAAAAGGCCACCATGAGTCACGGCATAACGTTACATGTGACTCCTTATTTCTGAGCAACATCCAATATTTTTTCCAAAACGTTTCTGAATAAAATAAACAAACTTTAATCTATTGAATAGCAATTGCATCCTTGCATACAAGATGGGAAAGGGGGTAAGTTATGTCATCACTAAATATGTGAACCGATTTCGCTACAATTACAAGAGCGGCATCAGTGCATAGGAAAGTGACTAGGCGCGGCATAGTGAAACCGATTGCAGCGCTCCTAACGACGAAATGTGGAACATGGGGAGGGGGATATTGATACGGGTAAAAAGATGATAAGCAAATTGTTTAGAGTTGCAAATTTAATATGAAATCTTTATATATGGGTAGGTAATCGATAAGTGATAATTTAAATTTGCGGTATTACCACCGCAGGAACCAAGTATAGTCCTTAACAGTGAATTCAACGTTACTATCGATGGGAATCTCCCAAATCCCGCCTTCGTGTTTTGCACACCTTTTGTGTTATTTATATAAGACACTGAGAGTCAAGTGTCCCAAAGCACGATGTTCGCAAAACAAAATAGATATCACACAACGGAGGCATGTTTTCTAAAAAATTGGAGTAGATCAAAAGTATTTCAGCTATCGATATCAGAAAACAACATTTGTCTAATAAATCCCCGTTAAAACACGTTGATTCAAAACGCCTTAAATGAGTTATCTAGTTGATTAAGGCCCAATATATGCTTTCATACCCTTTTTTGTACAATGAAAAGTATTTTTAATATCTTAATATGTCTTTTCACCATGTCTTTGTATCCTTCATTTTATTATTAAGAAGAAGAAAATCTCGCAGCCTGGGAATAACTTGCCTATAGGCATTTTCAGAAAAAACATCTGATTAAGGTAAAATATGAAAGTTTAAAGACTTTTTTAAAGTTTTTCACAGTGTATATAGCCATGAAATGGATTTTTTAAGGGAATTTCATACATTTTAAAATCTTTTCTGTATTAAAAAAAGGTTTCATACATTCATACTTAACTAATCAATCAGCAGTCAACAGTGTTAGGTGAATTTACAACGAAGTTTACTAGTTTACATGTTAAAGTGGGCGTCCGGAAATGATTTAAAAATGTCATAAGCATAATTACCAAATAATAAATACGTAAAAAGTGTTAATTCCACGAACTATAAAATAACTTTTATATAGATATTATAACACTATATATAAAAGTGTTATTCCTAGAGCTATAAATTTTTTATATTATACAGGGTGTCCCAGCAAGACCGGATAAACTCTGCACAGCCAGATTCGTCGTTTAGAAGACATAAAAAATGACCACAGGACTGTACCTCTACTATCCATAATTTTCGAGAAAAATGCGAGACAAAATGTATTATTTCATTTCCGGTTTAAGGAAAAAACCTTTATTCGGTCGCTGGATTGGACGTCGGGGTCCTGTTATCGGGGGCTACCACGATCTCCAAATCTGAACCCTTTAGATTTTTTCCTATGGGGCCAAGTAAAGGAATTGGTTTATCGAGACCCAGTTACTTCATAAATGGACTTAGTCCATTTGTCTCCGCAGTGCGTTTACTTATGTGGACATTACGATGCTATAACGTGCAAAGTCAACCATTGCACGACGCGCGCATGCATGCCCCCCCCCCTATGCATGGGGAACATTTCGAACATTTTCCTATTTAAAATTATGCAAGTACTGATGTTCATGTTTCAAATAAAGGTTTTTTTCATAAACCGGATATGACGTCATACATTTTCTCTCGCGTTTTTTTCGAAAATTATGAGTCGTAGAGGTACAGTTTTTCAATGAATTTTTTATGCATCCCAAACAACAAATCTGGTTGTGCAGAGTTTATCCGGTCTTGCTTGGAGACCATGTAAATAAAAGTGTTATTTCACAAACTGTAAATTATTTATAATATATAAAATATACAATGTATGTTCACTTTGAATTATGAAAATTATCAAATAAATTATAACACAATTAATTATTAGTTTATAAAATATTGGAGTATTATCTATTAATCTAACAGGTTATATTATATTCTATACAAATCATGCGAAATAATAATTTTTAGTATTATATTTATTTGACGTTTATTCATTTCTTACTATCTACCATAATAATTAAATTCTTTGATTTATAAGTAAGAAATTATTAATTAAAACTAATTCAACTAACTTCATTAATTTAAGTATCTTCAATAAAGTAGAATAATTAATTAGAACTAACAAATAATTTATCTGAACTAAGAGAAATAAATTTATTACTTTAGTCATTTTTCCATGGTATGTATAATAAATAAATAAATAAATAAATATTTTTTTTATTTCCTCAAATATATGAATGCAAAAATTTAGACTAAAATAAATAATTAACATGCTATTTAAGATGACAATGATTGCAAATTGATTAAAAAAATGAAACTAACTAAAAGCTTTATAAAGCACATTGCCTAGGCCGTAAAATGCAATCATCCGCCTTTATTAATAGTTATAAAATAACATCATACCTTCATCATGTGCATCCGGCGTAAAATGGGCGGAGGATTAACCAATACGGTATATTTCTCAAGATGGAAAATGAGGGTAAATCTCCTTTAAAGGAGGTTTTCCCCAAACACTGATAGCTGCTGTGAAAAGCGGCAAAACACACATATAAGTCTCCTTTAACGCTTTTCTTATAACTTTTTCAATCGTTTGGACTGTCGGAGGAGATGAAAAAACGAATTTTTGCCAGCAACTATCAAGTTGCTTATAAAGTATCCTTTCAGAAAAGACAATCCAAATCTACTGGCTAATCACATGATGATAAATCACATGTTTAACTTCGCGAAAGACAGCGATTTGTCAGTAAAAGTAAATACAATAGATATAAGTTGATGACAAATTTTATCAATTAATTAGTAGCACACGATGACTAAATTTATAAAATGACGATATTATGTAAGTTTTCTTATTGAATTAATTTCAATGACTTAATTGGATTATAATTCCCTTTTAATATAAATTTTTTCATATCATACGAAATTCTATCATCTTGTTAAGACAATCTTCCCAAAAAGTATATCCAATTTCAAAGTTTTAAGAAACTGATACCATTAATTTATATGAATCCTTTAAAAATGATACTGAAACGTTATACCTAATTGTTAACAATTAGTTAAACTTTTGATAAATTGTTAACAAATGTTAATACATAAAGAGAAAAATTTCTCAAAAAATGAATGAGAAAAATAATGTTTTGTCTATTAAGTAAAATTAACCAGATTAATACATTTTCTAATGGATTAGATTATAAATAAACTATATAATATTTTGACCACTACTATAACATACAAGACATAAACTGTTAAGTTAGTTTTTAGTACTTTTTAATAACTGATAAATCATAAAAATGCAATATTTATTTTATTTTAATTTTTTAATATTTTCGCTCTTTGTAGTAAATCACCTATGATAGGAAATTCAATTTAAGCTTTATAAATATGGCACCCAATGTATAAAGATCAGTGATTTTTTAAATATTAAATTCTTGAGTTATACCCTTTGTCAGATTGAAAAAATCAGATTTCCAGCATTATTTGGTTCAATTTTGGCACAAATCTTTAAAATCGAGGCAAAAAATGCTTAAAAAACACCAGAAATCAATGTACATACACATCAAAAATTGATGCAATACTTTATTTCTCATATACTTTTATTTCACTTGATTTGCTTCATGTTTGCAAAGGTGGAATTTTATAATCTATTTTTTTCTGTTATTTTCTAATACATTAATTTAAAATTTTTGTATCCTTTCGCGATTTTTACGACCATGTATAATTTGGATATGTTTAGAATTTAATTAATGAGTAATAGATTATTTATTTAAATTTTGATTCCATATTAGGGGCATCACCTGGTGATGAGTTAAATAAAAATTGAATGTAAGAGTCCATAATATTTATGTTCAAATATAATTAATTAAAGACTAAAAAGTAGAAATTGATTAACATGTAAAAAAACTACTTTTCGTTATATTAATAAAAGTTTTTAAAAAATATATTATATATTATATTAATAAAAGTTTTTAATGTGTTTTTAAAAAACATTTTTTATTAAAATTATTACATTTAAGCGGAAGTCTTTACGGAACGCGGATTAAATCTCTTAAGAAAGAATTCTCAGAAGATTATTTTGTATAATATAAATCTAAAAAATAGTCTTTTTAAAATGTATATCAAACTACAAAAAATAAATTATTATTTGAAACCAAAACAGTTTTTTCACTCCAGCACACACACACAAAACATGGTTGATTACATAGGTAATTAAAAACATGAGTGGATTTTATGCTTAATATTAAATTCTACATTATTTCAGAAAGTTCCCTAAATGCTTAGCTTAATAGGCAACTTCTGTCGAAGTTGCACAAAACAGAATACAACAAACCGTAATTGAAAACAGGACAATTTGTTGTGGGTGAAGAACTGTTTTTTTTATTTAATTTACAGCTTAAAAATATATTTTATTCTAAGAAGGAATGTTATCATTACCATCATAAATAGGGGTAGATTAAAATTAAATAAGAAACAATCAAAGTAATGAAAGGTGCAAAACCACAATGTTCATAAAGATGTCAAATATTGTGCTTTTTCAGAACATGGAGAAACAAACAAACAAAAACATTTAATAAGAATGCCTTTTATTTACCATAAATAATACCCTAATTTAAAGTCCAGGATAGCCTGGTTGGTAGGGCGTTGGATTTGCATCCCTTGGGTTGTGAGTTTGAACCTAAGACTCTCCGTGTGGGGTGGTGGCTAGCATACGTTAAATTTGTCATGGTCACCAAGTCCTCTATGTCGAGAGTAATACCACTTGGGGTATAAGTTCAAAGGTGACAATTCTCAGTTCCACACCTAAATTACGATCTGTGAATGAATGAATGAAGTCTGCCCCCTTAAAAAGGGCTGTGACGTGTGTGTAACCAAGTTGTACTCTTGGCCCTAAATGGCGCTATTGAAAAAAACAAAAGATGCCCAATCGTCTTTAAATGGGATACCACCAAGAGCTAAATCGGTTTTCTACCTATTTCTAGGTGCTTTGGATGGTGTGACTAACAGAAGCTGCAATCTTTCCCCATCCAGTTATGGACCTGGTCTAGCACTGCTTGCCAATGGGGGAGTGCAAAAACAACATACCTTAATTTACCAAGCGTTAATTAAAACAAAAGGCTTTCAATGCAAGTGCCGCACTGATTGGAAAATCAAGGAGCACTCGATTAAATCTGATGAACACATCTTTTCTCTACAAAAAACCCTGGGAAGTACAATACTTTAATATATCCAGTGCGTCATAGCTTTGTCCAACTGACTACCTATAAATACAATATTACTGAGATGACCTATGGTGGTTCAATGTAGCTAAGTCAATGGTGTGTTCACATATATTTTTCTTTCTTTCATTTTTGGGACTTTTTTGATAATATTATTTCCTACCTACATTTTCAAACTCATATTTTTTTGGTTTACATTCCATAAATAGGAATACTTTAATTTTAACCTTCCTCTATTCATAGTGCTACATGATGCATGAACAATACAATATTGCTAAGATTATTGACAATGCATTTGTGGGATGATCGTGTTAGGAAAATTAAAAGCTTTATCAGATTAATATTAAGGTGAAAATTCACCACTATATGGTTTGTTCACATACATTTTCCTTTCTTTCATACTTACTACTTTTTTGGTAATATTTATTTCTTTCCTCGTTTTGAAATACTTCCAACCTAGATTTGATGTTTTACAATGCTCTGAATAGGTATATTTCAATTTTAACCTTCTGCTACACATAGTAATTTAAAACGAAATACTCATAAGCAATATAATATTGATGAGATTACAGATGATGAATTTAGGGACAATGGCTTATAAAAGTTAAAAGTTTTTTTCTAAATTTATAATTAAGGCGAAAGCGCACCACTATATAGTTGGTTCACATATATTTTCTTTTCTTTCATTCATGAATTTTTTTGGGTAATATTTATTTCTCCTCTAGTTTTGAAATACACACAGCAAGATTTGACGATTTTCATTGCCCTGAATAGAGAAATTTCAATTTTAACGCTCCGCTATACATAGTGCTTTAGGACGAAACATAAACAATACAATATTACTGAAATTACCAGTGGTGCATTTGAGGACAAGGGTTTAGAAAAGTTTTTTAAATTTATAACTAAGGCGAAAGTACATCACTATATGGTTGGTTCATGTATATTTTCTTTTCTTTCACTCATGAATCTTTTTGGGTAAAATTTATTTTCCCCCTAGTTTCGAAATACACCCAGCAAGATTTGATAATTTACATAGCTCTGAATAGATAAATTTTAATTTTAACCTTACGCCATACATAGTTTTTTACGACGAAACACTCATAAGGGAAACAATATTTCTGAAATTACCGGTGTCGCATTTGAGAACAATGGTTTAGAAAAGTTAAAAGCTTTTTTAAAATTTATTTTAAGGCGAAAGAGCGACACTTATGGCCGGTTCACATATATTTTTCTTTCTTTTACTCTTGAAACTTTTTTGGTAATATTTATTCTCCCCAAATTTTGAAGTTCACATATCAAGATTTGATGATTTACATTGCTCTGAATAGATAAATTTTAATTTTAACGCTCCGCTATACATAGTGCTTTACGACGAAACATAAACAATACAATATTGCTGAAATTACCAGTGGTGCATTTGAGCACAATGCTGCTGTTAAAGTTAAAAGCTTTATACTTGTATCTATCCCTCTGTCTTCCCTTTTATTTCTTTTCTGGCACTTTTGAGGTATGTACCCTTCCTTCGTGAAATGTATGAAAGATTACAGATGATGTAACTACGAACAGTGACGTTAAAAACAGTTTTAAAACACAGTTAACTTTGTATGTAAAGGCAAGAATGAATCAAAGCATGTAATGGAACTGTGTAGAACCCAGAGCTCCCTGCCGAAAACAAGACAACGTACCACTCAATTGTTTTCCACTCTGACGTTTCCCTCTGACCGTGAGAGCATTAAAGGGTGAAGGACAAACCCCATGTGCAAGCCACCGGAATTCCTGATTTCATTCCATTTCCGTAACATCATTTTCGAAGCCGGGCGAAAGAGGAGCGGTAAATGCGGTCGTACACTTCGAAGTAGGCCAGACGTTGGCCTTGAATGAAAGCAGAAGTTTAAGGGGTAGGTAGACTAGGCAACGGAAACTGAAAAAACCCAGTTACTTAGAAATAGTTAAAGGCTAACTTATTTAGTTACATGACTTCATTTGCAAGACAATGCATTGGATATCTCGCGCTAGACAAAAAGATCGTTCAAAGCGATGTAAGATAAAATAAGGCAACCAATCAGATGCCTTGATATTATCCAGTATAAGCATTAATTTTAATTTTTTGTCAAGAATTGTTTATGAATTTTAATGAAATAACTAAAGCCAAATTGTTCAGTTTTACTTATACCTAAATATCTTATATTAAATACAGATTAATTTTAATTAATATTAAAATAGTTAGCTACAATAGTTAATTTTGAAAAAGTGAAATGATCGTTTATCATTTTTGGTTTATGTAGAAAGTGATAAAAAATCTGGGATTATCCATTCAGTCAGATAAAAAAAAACCCGTGTTTGAATAAATGACTAGATTGCTACATTTTTCGCTTTATAAATCTAACATTAACTTAATTATTTATTTTACAATAAGAAAAAAGATTAATTAAATTTTTAAAGATTATAGATTTAATTTTAAAATAGTGAAATGCGACAGTTAATTTAAAGAGAGATTAATTAAAAGAGAATTACTATTTATTATTTACGGTGTATGCAGAAAATGATAAGAAATCCTGAATTATCTAATCAATCATAGAGAGAGAAAATATCCCTTAATTGAATAAATGACTAAATTACTGCATTTTTCACTTTATAAATTTAACACTAACTTTACTAACTATTTTGTAATAAGAAAAAGATTAATTAGATTTTTAATGATTATAGATTTAATTTTAAAATAGTGAAATGTGACAGTTAATTTAAAAAGAGATTAATTAAAAGAGAATTATCATTTATTATTTACGGTATATGCAGAAAATGATAAGAAATCCCGGATTATTCAATCAATCATAGAGAGAGAAAAAACCCCGTAATTGAATAAATGACTAAATAAATGCATTTTTCACTTTATAAATTTAACATTAACTTTATTAACTATTTTATAATAAGAAAAATATTAATTAGATTTTTAAAGATTATAGATTTAATTTTAAAATAGTGAAATGCGAGCT